>CAUYQV010118253.1:0-81883 GCA_963574575.1 Galagoides demidoff
TTATTGCTGTATAAAATGTGTCTTGAATGTGCATATCATTCCTATATTCCATTAATTGGAGATACTGATTGTAATATATGTCAGAGATTATACTTTTGGCATTTAGAATGGTAAGAATAATAAGTTATAACAGCTGACTTAAATTTTTTTTTTTTTTTTAAGATGGAGCCTCAAGCTATCCCCCTGGGTAGAGTGCCATTGCATCACAGCTCATAGCAACCTCCAACTCCTGGGCTCAAGCGAGTCTCCTGCCTCAACCTCCCAAGTAGCTGGGACTACAGGCACCCGCCACAACGCCTCGCCATTTTTTGGTTGCAGCCATCATTGTTGTTTGGCGGGCAGGGGCTGGGGATTCGAACCCGCCACCTTAGGTGTATGTGGCTGGCGCCTTAGCCGATTGAGCCACAGGCACCGAGCCTGACTTTAATATTTTTATGTTGATAGGAATTTTATAAGCAACGAGTAATTTGAGTGGATAACTTTCCAAGATATCTAATTGACTATAATGTGTTGCATCTTCCATTGTCTTGGGAAAAAAAATGTATTTTATTAATTTACCATAATTAATCAAATCTAAGCTATTATCTGTCTTAGTTTGGGTTACTCCAAAAAGTGATCCCGGGATCTTAAATTTAGCCATTGTCAATGACCACAAGAACTACAACCACCTCTGCAACTGAAATCAGTGGTAGCACCCTTGGGCTTGGTTGTAGAACCAAAGTGTCTGCTATGCCAAAGACACACACTATTTTATTTCTCAGTAAGAAAGAAAAATGCTGTCAATTATATTATACAATGGTACAATTTTACCTTGTCATAGAGACATTTCATTTTCTATTTATTTAAAGGGGTCTTTGACTCAGCGCCTGTGGCTCAATGGGCTAAGGCACCAGCCACATACACCTAAGGTAGCGAGTTCGAATCCCCAGCCCAGGCCGCCAAACAACAATGATGGCTGCAACCAAAAAATGGCCGGGCATTGTGGCGGGAGCCTGTGGGCCCAGCTACTTGGGAGGTGGAGGCAGGAGACTCGCTTGAGCCCAGGAGTTGGAGGTTGCTGTGAGCTGTGATGCCATGGCACTCTACCCAGGGGGAAAGCTTGAGACTCTGTCTCAAAAAAATAAAATAAAATAAAATAAAGGGGGTCTTTTAGCCTTGCACATAGATTTTTATATTTTTTTTCAAATATTAAAGAAGCACAAATGTACATGGATCTCTTTTGTGATGCTTGATTCTCAGCTGTAGGTGTGCCTGTCACCCAAATAGTGCTCATCATACATACTAGGTAGGTTTTTGTCCCTCCTCTTGATTTATTTCCACTGAGTTTTACTTACTTCTGTGAACATGTGCTCATTGGTTAGTTCCAATTTGATAGTGAGAACACGTGGTGTTTGTTTCTCCATTCTTGAGATACTTCACTTAGGAGAACGGTTGCATCCAGATTGTTGTGAAAGGTATTAATCCATCTTTTCTTATGGCTGAGTAGTTCTCCATGGTATACATATACCATATTTTATTAATCTACTCATAAACTGTTGGGCACTTGAGTTGATTCCACATCCTTGCAATTTTGAATCGTGCTGCTATAAGTATTTGAATGTAGGTGTCTTTTTGATGAAAAATCTTTTTTTCCTTTGGGTAAATACCTATTAGTGAGATTGCTGGACTGAATGGTAGATCTATTTTCAGTTCTTTGATAAAGAAAGACAAATGGCCAATAAAGTTATAAAAAATAAAGAGGCTCAATGTGACTAATCAATCATTATAGAAATGCATATACAAACTACAATGACCTATCACCTTACCCTGGTTAGAATTACTTTTATTAAAAAGTCCCAAAAACAATACATGCAGAGAGGAAAAAGCACTCATACTCTTATGGTTGGTAGGACTGCAAATTAGTACAACACTTATGGAGATTCTTCAGCTAAAAATGGGCATAGATTTTTTTTAAATGCACTCTCACTATATGTACAATTTCATGTTTGTATTCAAATACATTGAATAATATACTTGAAAAATTCTTTCATATTCAGAGTCTGACAATTTCGTATAACATTTTAACCCATAGGTGTCAATGTTTTTGTTTTTCTGCACAAATTTTACTAGATGGCATCTTTTAAAAGCGTGTTCCATTGTTATCTCCAGGGCTTCCTTGAAAACTCTATACCCTTTCTCCTCATTTTGATTCATGTGGGCAGGCAATGACAACTATCAATTCGTTACATATCCTGATTTCAGAAACTTTAAAATGTGATAAATTTGTATTTTAGAATTAATAAAACATGGTATTGAGACTACATTAGTAGCTATTGACAACATTCATCATTTTGTTAACTTGTATTTACTGCTTTCAACATCTTTGTAATATACAGTTGGTTCTCCAAATCTGTGGACTTAATCAAGAGGTCATCAAAAATATATATATTTTTAAATTGCCTATTTACTTTTTTCAGATTTTTGAGCTTTTTCAGGTTTTGAGCTAAAAAAAATTTATTCCAGATTAATATGAGGTTCCAAATGATTAGGTTACATTGTTTGTGTTTGTTAGGTAAAGTTCAAGTTGTAGTTGAGCCCTTTACTCACTGTGCTCATTAGGTGAGAACATATCAGTGAATTTAACTGTGTTTTCTCTCATGGAGTTGGTTTCATATTAATATTGAAAACAATGGATACTTGCTTTTTCATTCTTGTGATACTTTACTAAGAATAATGTTCACCAGGTTAATACAAAAGATGTAAAATCTCCATCTTTTTTATGTATGAATAATATTCTGTAGTATACATGTACCACAGTTTATTAATTGTTCATGCGTTTATGGGCACTTGGGTTGATTCCACATTTTGGCAATTGTGAATTGAGCCATGGTGAGCATTCTAGTGTAAATGTCCTTGTGGTAAAATGATTTTATTTCTTCTGGGTAGATACCTAGTAATGGGATTGTAGGATAAAATGGAATGTTTACTTGTAGCTCTTTTGAGTGTTCTCCATATTTTTATCCATAGAGGATGTATTAGTTTGCAGTCCCAGGAGCAGTGTGAAAGTGTTCCCTTCTCTCCCCATCTGCAACAGCATGTAGAGCTCTGGGGCCTTGTGATGTACCTATTCTTACTGGGTTTAGGTGATGTCTCAGGGTGGTTTTGATTTGCATTTCTCTGATGATTAAGAATGATGAGCATTTTTTCATGTATTTGTTGGCCGTTCATCTCTCTTCATCAGGGAAAAGTTGCCTCTGTAATGAACATATGCAGATTTTTTCCTTGTCTTTTTCCCCTACACAGAACAGTATAACAACTACTTGTTTATTGCAGTGTATGAGGTAATACACATAATCTATAGATGATTTGAGGTATATGGGAGGACATTCATAGGTTATTTGCAAATACTATAGAATTTTACTTGAGTATCTGTGGATTTTGATGTTCCTGAAAAGCCCTAAAACAAGTCTCTTATGGATAATGATTAAGAACCATAAAATGTCTCACATATTTGTGTGTGTACGTATTATTAAGATAAGTAAATTCATATTACAGTGACCAAAGATAATTTATAGAATAATATTTTTCTCATGTACTAAATTTAAATAATAGTTTGAAGTTTCACATAAATGTTAGAAGTTGCTTTAAAGGCTATTCCTTTTTGTTATTGTTGCTATTGATATATTAATATTTATTTAACTAATTTAATACATGTTTACCTTCCACAAATTTACCTTATCTTTTGATGGTATCCTGCATAATAAGTCTATCCACCATATAATCAATAAGGTACCCAGCTTACTTTCATTTATTTATTTATTGACAGTCAAATTTTGTTTAATTGAATAAAATTTGACCTCACAGCCAGACCTATTTTTAGATAAAATAAAGGTAGTAAATTCTCAACACTGGAGATATATATATATATGTGTGTGTGTGTATTTTTTTTTTAGTTTGCATTTTAATTTTTTTGTTTGTTTGGGATTCATTGAGGGTACAAAGAATAAGGTTATACTGATTGAGGTAATTAAGTAAAGTCCGTCTTGTAATGGTGTCCTGCCCCCAAGAGGTGTGCCATACACCACAACCACCGGCTCCAGTTCCCCTCCCATCTCCCTGATCCCTCATTCCCCTACCTACCCCTTGTATTAGATCACCTATTGCCTTCATATTAGAATTGACTGCATGGGATTCTTGCTTCTCCATTCCTGTGGTGCTTTACTAAGAAGAATGTGTTCTATCCCCATCAGGTTAATATAAGGGCTATAAAGTCTCCATTTTTAATGGCTATAGGGTATACATATACCACAGCTTGTTAATCCATTCCTGTGTTGGTGGGCATTTAAGGCAGTTTCCATGTTTTGGTGATTGTAAATTGAGCTGCAATAAATAGTATAGTGAAAATTTCCTTATGATAAAAGGATTTTCTTTTTTCTTCTGGGTAGATGCCTAGTAATGGAACTGCAGGATCAAATGGGAAGTCTAATTTGAGTTCTTTGAGGATTTTCCATACTTCCTTCCAAAAAGGTTGTATTAGTTCACAGTCCCAAAAGCAGTGTGAAAGAGTTCCTTTCTCTCCCCATCCACACTAGCATCTGCAGCATTGAGTCTTTGTCATGTGGGCCATTCTTGCTGGGGTTAGGTGATATTTCAGGGTGGTTTTGATTTGCATTTCTCTGAGCATTTTTTCAAATGTTTGGTAGTCCATCAGAGAAGGTTCTGTTAATACCTCTTGCCCAGAGGTAGATGGGATTGTTTATTTTGTTTAATTTTTTAATGTTATTTCATCATTTTAGTGTTGAGCAATTAAAATAAAACTTCATTGCATAAGGATGACAACGCATGTTCATGAAGTGCTCCCTATTTTTAAATGGAGATTGCATCAGACTTCCTAAATGTGAAGTCAGACCTCTGGTTTGTAGAATCACACAACTTATAGGAGTTAGTGGTGATACTGGGGGGAAATACTCAGACAGAGAAGAAAAAAGTTGAGAAATGTCTTTAAGAAAGAAAAAGTCTGTTCCAACAGTGGAGATCTTATAATGATTGATCGTGAAAATTTCATCTGCTTCTATGACAGAGTTGGGATACATTCCAGTGGAAAGGGAAAAATGCGGCCACCATTGAAGTCACTGACATAGTAGGTAGGTTGATTTTGTCCAGGAAATGAATGCGTACAGAGTGCCTGTGTGAATCACGAGGGTCAAATGGGCACGGCCTCCAAAGGTGAAAGAAAGCCATGCACTTGATGGAAGAAAACTCTTCCAGAACATTGCTGATTAGCTGACTACTTATGCAAGACTGTGATTTTTAAGAATACAGGACACCATTGAGATCACTGGCACTTTTAAATGCTGCAAAGTGACCCTAGTGGAGAAGAGAGGGCTTTAACCATACTGTCATCAAAGATGCCTTATATTTCTTGAAAGATACAGCAAAAATGTATGTTCCATGACCGAGGGAACATAATAATTCCCATTTATAGTGCCATAAGGGCTAAAACCCTGAAACTCTGAATATTCTCAAGAGAATAACTCATAACACTTCCAGAAAGAAATTGAATGGACCTAGTATAGTAGCCAGTTGATATAACTCCACTTTAATTTGATTGTAGATTTGAGGGGCAATTTTTTCTTTTTTTTAGGAAATCATGCATACCAATAAGTGGAGACTTAAAATTGCACCCAAGCATTTGTGAGTAAAAAGATTTAGAGCTAATCAGTTTTCACTGTGTCCTACTGTTTGTATTTGCAAACAGCTTGTTGGAGGTAAGGCATTATTTTTTTTTAAATATGTAATAAAGGAGTTGAACACCAAAACCTCATTGTGGTTTTTTTTAAAATTTAACATAGACGTATATTCAATCAATAAGAAAGTAATTTGTTGTATATTGATCTAAAATAGCGATTAAACAATTAATTCTAACAAATACCAGAAGTATATCATCTTACAGCTTTGGTCTCCAGTTCCTACGTGCACATATTTTATAAGCTTATAAGTTTTTGTGAAACCAAGGAAAAGGGGGAAACAGGTGCCATTTATTAAAACTGTATGTTCAGTGGTGAATCTTCAGTAAGAAAAAAGAAGGAATTGCTGCATGAAATGGAGATAGAGCTGATACTACAGGCTGGGAGAACCTCATTTCTTTTGCATTTTTGCCTTAATGTTTTCTGTTCACATTTTTATATGCAGCCAGATTTAGGATTTGAATTGCCAAGATTATAAATTTAATATATCCATTATTTTAAAAACACATACCTTCCTGATATCATGCTAGATATTAAAATCTCTCCTATTAAATAAGGTTGGATTTTCATAGCTTTGATAAAAGCAATAAATCTAAAAATAATAAAAGGAAAAGAAATTTTAGAAATATGATCGTTAAATATTTTTATACAGACATACTGAAGTTTTGAAAGTTCTAGTTTCAAATGTTTGTATGCATTTTGCTGCCCCATTTAGACAAGTGATATATAACTGTGCTAAGACCATTTAAGCTGTTCTCTGCAGCTATTTGGTAATGTTTTCATTATAACAATTCCTGCTTGGTGAGATTAAACCACATTTTAGAACATTGAAGAGTTCATTAAAGATCTTCTCCTCACTTTTCATTACTTATATTATTTCTTGATTCCTCTGCTTCAATTGGATTGGCTTTGGTACCATTTTTTGTAGCGTTGATGAGGCCAGTAAATTCCTGCTTTGAGATGTTTAAATGAGGACCAAGTACTTCTAATACACGTAAGAGGATTAATAAGGAACTCTGCCTTCACAGCTGCTTGTAATATGTCATTGGATCCAACAAGCCTTCCAAAATCTGCTGTAATCTTTCTCTATTTGAAAAAAGATGATCATTCGGCTTATGTATATTTATGTACATAATTGTCTTATATACAATGATCAAATTATCAGTTTGATAATCTTCTTTTTTTAGAGCCTAGGGGACCATGTTGCCCAGCTAGTCTTAAACGCCGTACCTCAAGAGATTCTCCCACCTCAGCCACTGTAGTCACTGACTGAGATCACAGGCATGAGCCACAGTACCCAGTTGGTATTTTGAAATTACAAATTAGGCTAATTGCTGAAGTAATGCATCTTTTGAAATGTATTTAAATTACAAATCTATTCAAACTTTTATATACACAATCTACTTTGCAGATTACCATTATTACAACTAAGGTTACTATATTTTTACTGGTGTGTGTGGGTCTGTGACCATACATGTGTAATTGATGTGTATAATGATATATTAGTAGAACAAAATATGAGGTTATTGGTGACATAGTATGCTAAAAGAGGAGAGAATATTACTTTTTTGTATCGTTTGGGATTCATTGAGGGTACAAAGAATTAGGTTACACGGATTGCATTTGTTAGGTAAAGCCCCCTTATAATTGTGTCAGCCCCAAACCCCACCCTCATCCCCTCTCCCCACTCTCTCCTTCCCCTACCTCGCTATATATTAAGAGGAGAGAGAGACTATTTATTCGGTCTTTAATCTCTTTCTTTTATGCTTTAGCCCACTTAATCCACTTGCTTTGTGCTTATATGGAGAATGAAAATAAAACAAAAGATTTATGAGATCATCTCCCATTTAGTTCTTTATCACTCATCCATTTCAGACCATTATCTCCCACATATTTGTGAGACCAAACCTCAGTGGGAGCTCCAAGGATGTGGTGAGGGGAGGTTTGATGTGACTTCAGTGTTGTCAGTTATCACTGTGCAACTTTAGAAGTCCCCCCTCCCAACACACCACAGTTTTCTCAACTTTGAAACTAGAACCATGGACCAGTGACACCAGTAACATATTGCTTAAATATAAAAATTTTATCATTTATAACTCAATAGCAATCTTTTTGTATTAAGAAAATTCAAAGAGGTTTCCTCTTAGAAAATGAATGTGATCTCTATTTGTTAAGGTCACTATATTTATATTTAATTTCAAGCATTATATATTCAATACCCCAATTTTCCAATATTGTGAAAAGTTACTACATTTTTTTTGAAATGGACATTGGGAGTGAGCATAAAGATATAGTTAGAATGAATAATAGTTGATATCACAATAAAGTGACTATAATCAACAATAAATTAGGGTGTACCTTATAATAACTAAAAGTGTGCAATTGGAAGGTTCCTAACACGAAGGAATTTTAAGAGACTAGTCTCCTTTTTTCTACCATCTGTCCGTGTACAAAGCATATAAATAAATTATAAATATTTGGTTAATTGAAACAAATGAAGTAAAGATACATGGCTACAGTGCGAGAGATTGCTTGTTGTCTCCCAACACCCCCAATCCTCCATCCTTTAGTGAAGAGTATCTGTAATTTTTTTATATGCATGCTTGCCAAACTAAAGACATTTTCAGACTCATTTATGACTAGATTTGTCCACGTGACTGAGTTCCAACCAATGATTTATGAGCAGGAGAGCTATAACTTCTTTTGAGATCTTAAAATAAAAGGACCTGATCTTCCCGTTCCCATTTTATCTTCCCAGTGTCTGGGGTCTGTATGTGGTTTGAAGGCTGACAAAGATTTCCTGGAACTTTGTGGAGATGATAGAGCAAAAAGGTGAAGGACCTGAGCTTCTCGATGTCATGAAGTTGTTCTTAAGCATTGACTACCTCCCTCCGAGTTTGACATGACAGAAAAGTACATTTTTCTTAAGCCATTGCCTTGAGAATGCCCAAGACTTGGTAATCTGTAATGAACAGAAATTTCTTTGGCTTACAGTTCTGGAGAAGTGGAAGTCTAAAATCAAAGGCCCACTTCTGGCAAAGGCCTCCTTGTTGCACCATCTCCTGGCAGAGGGTGGATGTGCAATGGGGGTGGGGGGGCACCTGAAGTCATCTTTTAATCAGAAACCCACTCCCATGATAAGGGCAATAATCCATTTTAAGAGTGGAACATCCATGGCTTAAGCACTACTTAAATGTCCACATCTTAACACTGTTACAGTAGGGATTACATTTCCAATGCATGTACTGTAGGAGACACATTTAAACTATTGCAGCTAATCTACTGTTTGCATTCTTGCTACAGTAGCTAAAATCTGTATCCTAACTAATAAATAGCCTCCAATAGTGTCTTCCTGAATGTATCCTAGGGACATTCCAATTATTTTGTGATAATCAAGCACCGCTACTTGTGAGTAACAACAACAACAAGAAACAAATACTTCTTTCTCATTTGTTGAAGGATAATTACAGATTTTGCCAGCTGGAAAAAAACTTAAGCAAGAATTGGACTGAAATTAAAACATTTTCCTTTTGAGCTCTCCTTTCCTTTATGTTGGGCAACATTTCAACAGGGGTTTCAATTCTTTCTATAAACAATTATTTTTAAGCAAAGAAATGTGAGATGAGTAATAGCAAAGTTAAGGAAAACATGGCAATAGAAAAAGAACCTTCTAAATCATAAAGCAAAATACATGTCCAAGGAAGTGTGTCTGAGTTACAGTCAATATTGAGAATAATCCAAACGTTTTCTGGGATTTGGCTGGTTTTTGTTTCTAATCTGCGTAAGTGATCTAGACATGGAGACCAGTGCAAATATGTTTAATCTGATGATAAGCAAAGATGAAGGCTGGAGCAAATGCAAGGCAAAGTGAATGAGCGGTTAGAATCTTCATGGTAGAGATGTTAGATTGTGCATGCAGTAAAAGAGAGCCTAAATGGAAGAGCAAAGTACAATGTTTAAAATAAACTCAGATTTAAAATACACAGACACACAAATTTCAAATCTTATCGAAGTATCATAGATAGGTCTTTTTTCCTCTCTTTTAAAAATGTGTTTGGTATATTGAAGTTACATTAGCTAATGTATTACAAAAATAAAACTGCCTTGGTAGAATTAATAGCGTAAGTTATCATTCCTGAATGTATCTTTTTGAGAATTAAACATTTGGCCAATGCTACACTGGTATACAAGATAATCCTGTGAATGGACATACAATTTTGACTATGTTTAGAAGAGGGAATGTTTTGTAAAACACTTGACACAAGACCAAAAAACAATTGGAAAATCCCAAGGGAGTTGTCTGTGTCAGGGAGGATTCTTTTTCAGTGTTAGTCTTGGATAGTGAGGGGTTGAAAGGAGGAGGGATTGGGTTCCTATGATTAATTCTTATGATGATATTCTTAAACTCTGTTTACTTCAAAATGTGTTCAATATTATTTTTCCAGATATAACATGGAATTCTCCTGATTATTTGACCATTAACAAATTATGTGAATACTTTAATAATATTTGCATTTTTATCCCTATCTAGAATCTCCCAATGATCTTAAATGGTTTATTTGGACATTATTAGTTTGTAATAGTTTGTGTTAGTTCACTTCCTAAGCTCATACACTGAGATGCTTTAATTTCACTTGGAAAAAATAATACTTGAAGGGATTAAACATGTGTTACAACTAGATCTCAGTCTAATTTCTATAACAAATTCAAGAAAGTATTTAACTTCTGGGATTCTTAGAAATACAATTCTCATCAAAGCAAACTTTTATCCTGACAGCTGCCAGATTTAGCACATAAACATAAAGGGCACACATTTAGACTTGAATACTCATAAACAATGAATAATATAAAAATATATGTATGTCCTATATTGTATGTGCAATAAAACTTATATTTTTAAAATATTTGTTTATATCTGAAAATCAGATTTAGCTAGACATTCTCTATTTTATCTGGCAGCCCTAGCCATTGCTCATCCCAGAAAGGACTGATCATGAAGGAGTTTGCATAGAGTAAATTTTACGTGAAGACCAAGGACTGAATCCAAATGACAGCCAGTCATGTGTCAATCTGAAATGAGAGGTCAAATATTTGAGCAGCTCTGATTAGACTTTTGGCTTCAGAACTAAGAAAATTGCTCCAACCCTTCTGAAAATAACTTTATTTTTTTTTAAGACATCAAAGTGTTAAACAGTAAGTAGCTACTGAACTGAGATCACATTAAGTTCAGTGTCATCAGAGCTGAAACCCAGTCCTTTTTCCCCAGGTGCTAGCCAAGAGCTCTTGTACCTTCTCCTCCACCCCCACCCCAACACGCCCGCTTCTGTCTTGTGGGGTAGGGTGATGTTGCCCATATGGAGTTGAAATTATTCTTCTTTCAGACTCACAGTCTAGAAGAACCGGACTTTGCGTTTGCTATCATTAAGGAAAGGGCTCTTGGTGAAACAGTCCTTATGCTCTGTAAATTGTGAACTGAGAAATCTGGATAGGGAACAAAGGCTCAGTATTGATTCTAAGTTGCTAGTGCCCTCTGGTGCCCAACAATAGAAAAAAAAATCCCCTGAAGAAAAATCCATTTGAGGCCTCAAATTGTGTCTCAAAGTAATTTTTCAAACCCTATAACTAGTAAGTAGTCAAATATAATGGTCACCATAAAAAAATAAATAATCCAGGATCCCCAGAAACAATAGGCAGCAGAAATATACCTCTAATAATTCCAGATACCGAAATTATTTTATTAGGAACAGATTCAATTTTATTTATTTATTTTTTTGAAACAGCTTCTCACTCTGTCACCCTGGGTAGTGCTGAGCCATGATACCTCACCACAACTTCAAACTCTTGAGCTTGAGCAATCCTCTTGTCTCAGCCTCCCAAGTAGCTGAGACTACAGGCATTCCACCATGCCCTGCCAATGTTTTCTATTTTTAGTAGAGGTAGGGTCTAGCTCTTGCTCAGGCTGTTTTCAAACTCCTGAACTCAGGCAATCCATCTGCCTCAGATTTCCAGAATGCTGGGATTGCAGATGTGAGACACCTGTTCTTTTGTTTTTGTTTTTCTTTCAACTGAAATATTTATTGAGTTAATACCGAGCACACGCACGGGCTCTGGGGACATGAAACACACATGTTGAAGCACTCTGCTTCCATGATGACTAGTACAGAGACCACATGACACCGACTAGTGAGGGATGCTGGGAGTGTATGACACAGTCTCTGTCTTCATGTATCCCATGACCTTGGAGGCGCTGTACAGGAATGGTGCATTTTAAAATCTTGTGATTGAAGAAAGGGAAATGGATATATATATTTACTAGATTTATACCAATGTGTTTTATTTGGGGGGATGCTAGCATAAGAAGCATGATTTTAAAGTAAAACAATTCAACTTGTTCATGAAAGCACAGAGAAAGTGATATTTATGTATTAGCCTACAGACTTGCTATAGCCACTTACTGGTTCCAAGTTCTTTGTTGATTCTTTTCTATTTTCTCTATTGCTGAATTTATAGTCTGCAAAACAAAAAGATAAGGAAAAACAGTTTTATTCCTTCCTTCCGTATGTATACCTTTCATTTCCTTTTCTTGTCTTACTACTGAATTAGCTAGGTCTAGTACAATGTTGAAAAGGACCGGAGAGAGAGAACATCTTCACTTTATGTTTGATGTTATCAGGAAAACTTCCTTTGCACTGTTAAGTGTGATGCTAATTGTAGGCTTCCATATATATATATATCTTTTTTTTTAATTGTTCATCGAGAGTACAAGAAACCAGATTGCACTGATTGCATTTGTTAGGTAACGTCCCTCTTACAATCGTGTCTTGCCCCCCCCCAAAATGTGGCACACACCAAGACCCCAGCTCCCTCCCTCCTTCCCTCTCTCTGCTCTTCCTTTCCCTCACCCCTCCCTCCTTCTTTCTCTTTCTGCTCTCCCCTTGTCATTAATTGTCATTAATTGTCAATACCTCTACCATGTCATTAATTGTCATTAATTGTCCTCATATCAAAATTGTGTACATAGGATTCATACTTCTCCATTCTTGTGATGCTTTACTAAGAATAATGTGTTCCACTTCCATCCAGGTTAAAACAACAGATGTAAAATCTCCATCTTTTTTAATGGCTGAATAGTATTCCATGGTACACGTATACCACAGCTTGTTAATCCATTCCTGAGTTGGTGGGCAATTAGGCTGTTTCCACATTTTGGCAACTGTAAATTGAGCTGCAATAAACAGTCTAGTGCAAGTGTCCTTATGATAAAAGGATTTTTTTCCCTTCTGGGTAGATGCCCAGTAATGGGATTGCAGGATCCAATGGGAGGTCTAACTTGAGTTTTTGAGGGTTCTCCATACTTCCTTCCAAAAAGGTTATATTAGTTTGCAGTCTCACCAGCAGTGTAAAAGTGTGCCCGTCTCTCCACATCCACACCAGTATCTACAGTTTTGAGATTTTGTGATGTGGCTATTCTTGCGGGGGTTAGATGGTATCTCAGGGTGGTTTTGATTTGCATTTCTCTAATAATTAGGATAATGAGCATTTTTCATACATTTGTTAGCCATTCATCTGTCTTCCTTAGAGAAGGTTCTATTCATGTCTCTTGCCCATTATATATGGGATTGTTGGCTTTTTTCATGTGGACTAATTGGAGTTCTCTATAGGTTCTAGTTATCAAGCTTTTGTCTGATTCAAAATATGCAAATACCTTTTCCCATTGTGTTGGTTATCTATTTGCTTTGGTGGTTGTCTCATTAGCTGCACAGAAGCTTTCCAGTTTAATTAAGTCCCATTTGTTTATTTTTGTTGTTGTTGCAATTGCCATGGCAGTCTTCTCTATGAAGTCTTTCCCCAGGCTGATATCTTCCAGTGTTTTTCCTATGTTTTCTTTGAGGATTTTTATTGTTTCATGCCTGAAATTTAAGTCCTTTATTCGTCTTTAATCAATTTTTGTGAGTGGAGAAGGGTGTGGGTCCAGTTTCAGTCTTTTACATGTGGATATCCAGTTCTCTCAGCACCATTTATTGAATAGGGAGTCTTTCCCTCAAGGTATGTTTTTGTTTGGTTTATTGCAGATTAGGTGGTTGTAAGACCGTTATGTAAGTTAGTTTCTTTCATTTCCTGGTTTTCTATTTGATTCCAAATGTCTATGTCTCTATTTTCTTTATCAGGTTGAAGGAAATTTCCTCTGTAGCTACATTGCTGAGAGATTTTTATCCTAATGGGTACTGGATTTGTTAAATTTCTTTTCTGCATTTATTGATTTTTTAAAAAATATTAATGTGATGAATTACATTAATTAATTTTTAAATGTTGAACCAGCCTTTGATACCTGGATCATGGCATAAACTTCTTTTTGTTAGATTCTTAGTTTTGATTTACTAATATTTTGTTGAGTTTTTTTGCATCTGTGTCCATAAAATAATTTTGTGTAGTTTTCTCTTATAATGTCTTCATTTGGTTTGTGACATTAAGGTAATTTTGACTTCATGGAATAAGTTAAAAATTATTTCTTCTGCCATTTTATTCTGGACGATATCATAGAGTTGGTATAATTTCTTCTTTAAATGTGTTATAGAATTTTCTGGTGAACCCATCTGGTTCTGATATTTTCTGTATTAGATGGTTATTAATTACATATTCAATTTTTGAAATAAACATAAGCCTATTCAAATTGTCTATTTCTTATTATACATGGCTTGACAAAGTGTATCCTCCGAGTAATAGATGAACTCCATCTAGGTTATTAAATTTATGCAAAAGGGTCTGGTGCAGTGGCTCATGCCTGTAATCCTAGCACTTTGGGAGGCCAAGGTGGGTGTGTTGCCTGAACTCACAAATTTGAGACCAGCCTGAGCAAAAGTGAGGCCCTCATCTCTACTAAAAATAGAAAAACAGGCAAAGGGGTCACTTGAGCCCAAGTTGGAGGTTGCTGTTAGCTACAACAATACAGCACTCTACCCTGGGTGATAGGCTGAAACTCTGTCTCAAAAAAATAAATAAATAGATAAATAAATAAACAAAAAATTGTGGATAAGAAGTTGTTCATTATATTTCTGTGTTACCCTCTTAATGTTCATGGAACCTGCAGTGCTATTTCTTCTTTCATTTATGATATTAATAATTTATACTATTATAGTTACATTAAATCACCTGTCAGATAATTCTAAAACTTGTGTCATACGTAAGTCTGGTTCTTATGTTTGCTTTGCCTCTTGAAATTGTGGAGTTTTTACTTTTTGTCTCCTAGCATACCTTATGCATTTTTGTTGAAAGCCAAACATGTTATATTTAATAACAGGAACTGAGGTAAATAGGTCTTAGTGTGAGATCTTATGTTAAACATGCTAGAAGTTGGGCTGTGTGGAATATTTTCTGTACCTCTATTCCTAGACCTTCAATTTCTTCTACTGTCCTTGTGTCCATCTCCTCTGTTGATTTTGGACATTCATAGGAAGGAAAATATGTGTCTTGCATGTTTTTCCTTTTTAACCCCCTGTTATTAGACTGGAGTACCCATCAGCATGGTGGCAAGGTGTGAGGACAGAAAGAAATCTACAATTCAATCATTAAACCTCAATCTTTTCTTTGGGGAGCCTATGTTTATAAAATGTTACCTACACGCAGAATTTTAAGCACGTTCTCTTCTAAGGTGCTCTAGGAAAGATTGATAAAGCTAGAGAAGGAGAAATGCCCTAAACGGAAAAAATACCTTGGCAAAGTTTTTTCCCTTGGAGAGGAAACCTTTGTTATGGAAAACGCCCTGGTGTATGTCACAATGATTACATTTTGTCCAATACCCAACATACCTATCATGGTATCATTTTTGTCTCTTCATTGTGAGAACCTAATCAGCTTCAAAAGCTGGAAAACCCCTACAATCACATTCACCCAGGAGTTTCTCATTCTCATCATGGTCCACCCTCTAGCAATTCTCGCCAGTATAGTGTTTCTTTAGCTTCCAGCCCACATAGGCAGATCCTGGTTGTGGACTTTCTGGGTTGGGTTTGCTTGTTCTTCAGATTATGGAGATGTGGTTTTCTTTTGGAACATCCATACTCTTGTGGATCCAAGACAAGTCATTAACTTTCACTTTCATTCTTTTTTTTTTTTTCTAAATTATACGAATGGGAATTGTGACTTTTAAGCTCTTTATAAATCTGAACTGAAACCAGAAGTCCCCAGTGAGATTTTTATTTCTTTTTAACAAAGAGGACCCTGGAGAATATAAAAAACACCAGAAACTTAAACCCACTTATTGAACATCTACCAAGTCTCAGAGCTAGGTTCTGACTGTGTAGTGGTCTTGAGCACAACTGGATTAAAATCAGGTATTGTTTCGTTACAACTTTCACTCCCTAGTCCTGTTAACCTCACACAGTTCTAAAGGAGAGAAATCATGATAGTAAACTTTGATTACATGTAATTCAAACAAAACTTTCTTAGAGCTGGAGAGAAGGGCGTAATGGAGATTTTGTGGAATGTTTTTATGTTCTAACAATAGTATTTCATTTTAAGCCATCTTTCTTTAGTTAGCACACTGCTTATCCCTCCTTCCATTTCCTCTTCTACTTTTACCCATACTGTGAATCATCACAAAAGGAGATATAGACCTACTAGTAATGAAGATTAATTATCTGGAGATAAGAAACAGAAACTCTTCCCAGGTTTCACAGGCACTTGAACCTGTGATAGCAATTATTTATGATAGGAGATAATTGTGTCCATTAAATCATTTATTCATTTATTCAGCAAGCACTTCTTAGCAGCGGCTTTACTACAGATTCTATTTGAGTTATAACAATAACTAAAACACATTTCTTACATTTGAGGATATCAATGCCTATTATTGAAAGTGTACATGCTAACAAATTAATATAACAGATAATGATAAATTCTATGTTAGATCTGTATACCAATAGAGAAAATATTTATAAGATCCCCATATGATAAACATTAATACCTAAATTTAATTTAAACCATATTGTCCATTTATCTTGTTATGAATGTTCACTCATGGAAGTCTTTTCCAACTCTTAAAAAATTTTTTTCACTAGATTCCTTCCAATTTTACTTCAATGTTTACTAAAACATAACCTTAGTGAGCACAGGTTAACATTATTTGGAAAGTCACATTGGTCCTTAGGGGATGAATAAAAGATAGACACCTTTATCTAATTATGCTCATGGATAGTATCTCACATTGTCATTTATTAGAATTTACCTGGTTAATTCTAATGCTAGTGAGAGCCAATACCCCTGGGTCTTGTAATCAGAACTATTTTTTCCAGATGGCAACACTGTATATGTAACTAACATATGTACTTGGGCTTATATTTGCTAGAAGGAATCAAAATTGGAAGATGACAAAAAGAAAGTGGAAGATATTTCTATTAGTCAATTTTAACACCCTAATTAACTCTGCTTTCAAACATCACATTCTGCCATTAGATACTATTATTGAAAAGATAAAAGAGTACCTTGTAGCTAAGGATAGTTGCATATATTGCAAAACCATCTGGTTTACATCTCAATAGACATCTGGAAATCTTAATTATCTTTATTATGTTTTAATAACTAGTTATTAGAAGAAATTATCACATTACTCTGATTTTAAAAGCATGAAAGAATGTATTTTGGAAAAAAACTATTGTTCTTACATTCAGTGACTATAGAAGTGAAAAATGATATATATTAATATAATAATCTAGGAAGTCTATTGCAATTAGGTTCAAATTTTTGGTGTCAAATATATGATCTTACTATTGTGTGAAAATATGAGCAAAGGCGTGCCATGGTTAGATTGATTCTTAATAAAGAATACTGTAAAAAATAATGAAAAACATGCTATCAAAAGGGTAAAAATCATTATGGCGATAAATTTTCGAAACTTAGTGTAATAAGTTCAGGAGACAGGCATAATGAGGATCATAATTACATATAGTGGCAATAACAACCATAGAGTGGCTGACACATTGCATTTCAAGTCATGTAAAGGATGAAGAAGAACTGAAGAATACCTAAATAATGGCTACTATGTATTAAGCAAACAAATGTAAGGCATTGAGCCAAAATATTTTCAAACATTATTTTACTTAATGCTGACAACAAAATAATATAAATATTCACCTTGGTTATAAACATGAAGTGATTTGTTCACAGTTCAACAGTGGTATTGCTAGGAGTCAACCCTTTTCAAACTCCAAAGATTTTCTTAATTGTTTCCATGGTTCTATTGCAGTATTTCAAACCCTCATGCAGTAGTGCTATTACCCCAGACACCTGATGAATGAGGAACAGCATGTCTGAAAGACACGATAGTGAAGTTTTACCGTTGATACATCTGAGTTTAAAGAGCCTATGGAATATCAAGTTGACATATTTTTGCTAAGCAGAAATCTTATCTGTTCTGTTAAAATGACTGTAATGCTTGTACTCTGTTGCTTAAGTAGGATATATGCCATTAGAATGCAGAATTTGCTTTGACTCATAGCAAATTTACCAACACAGTAATGTTTTCCACCAAAAATAAAATTTATGTAAATGCATCGTGCACTAACACAACTCAATACCGCACTGTACATAATATTCACTCACTCTGTGCACTTTTCGGCCACATGATCTTTCTTAGAAGTATTGAGGGTAGGGTTCTCTACTATCTTTGTGCATTTTGCTGTATCTCCCTAATTAACCTGATTCAACCCTTTTTTATACTACCATAAAATTGCCTTTACCATTTTTAAAGCAAAATTTTATAATTTGTGGATTATTTCTTTATTCATTGGGAATATTCCATCTCCTTTGAACTGCTAGCTATTTTTATTGTTCCGTTAGTGTTCTGGTGCAAAGTAATATAGTTGTTTAGTGGTCTACTCCAGCCATAGTTTTCCCTTAAGTCTTGTGACTTTTAGGGCATAATTTTGTGGAATATGACGTGTATTCAGTGACCTATATTTTATATTATAGCAGAACACCTGAATGAGGTTGATGCATAACAGAAATATTAAGAATGATATATAAATTTTGGAGAAACTATATAAGAGGCAGTTAAAGTAATGAAAATAAATTAAATCCTTCTAGAAAAGAACTGGAATAGGAAAGATCTGATGATAAAACTCTAGAGACATTTGCAGAGAGATTGAAGGAAGAAGGAATCAATAAGAGAGAACTGGTTCTTTTTGGCTGCTTTGTTTGTTGTATAATTTATTCATTATTCAATACATATTTGCTGGGCTAGGTTCTCAGAGGGTGAGAGATTATGGAAAATGGCTTAGTTTCTTTTTAATGCAGTTTGAAATTTTACCATGTGCACATATTACATAAATACTATCATTAAATCAGATTACCCTGCATTTTCCATTATTTTCTCTCATGAAATTCATTTTCTATTCAAAAAGACCCAAAGCCCTACCTTAGACTTCCTGTAGGATGTGAAAGAGGAGTATGGATGTTTCCATGTTAGTTCCAAGGGCAGACGCTGGGATGCTTTGCTCCTCTGATCCATTTTCCAGCCTGTACTTAGCAGGTCTGAACACCTTACGGTGAGCCAGCATGCCTTTGAGCATGAGCCAAGAGCCACACGGAGCAGCGGGGACCAGTGTACTACAGTATCCTCTTAAATTTCTTTGGGAAAGCAACAAGTCCTTAAAGCAAATGTATAAGTATTTGCATTGCACCGATTTTGAGCTTGATAGGGTGATGCTGTCTGACAACCGGGATTATTTATTTACATTTATTTTTAAGTCAGTTTTTCACAGTTCTTGCCAGAGTTTCCAAACATATTTGATGTGGTATTAAAATACAGAATCTGTCTCAACCAGGCCAATCTCTCTGCATACACTCTCCACTTTCAATCTGTGGGGTATCTTCTTCAAACTTTAAATAAGAATGTTAAAGCATATTCAGTGATAGATCCAAGTTTATACAGTGGATTGGTGAACAAACATAGCCCTTTGAAAATTCTTAATTTTTATTTTGAATTTATAGTGTTAATTTTGTTATTTAAAAATATATATGTATATGTTCTTACCTTCAAAAGCCCTCCTCTCAACAACCATCTGTTATGAATCTGGTATAGGTCAGTCCCAAACTGTAACATTGAAAATAAATTTGTAATCTTTAATAATGATAACATAACTGATTAGTAATTGAATAAGAGGAAACAACTTATTTAACCTAAAAGAGCTTCTTTTACTCGATCGCAGAATATACAAAATACGTGCAATTTATATATTTTCGTATATACATGTATACGTATAAATATATATTTATATCAATATATATCCCAGAACATAGGTACATACACATGTATAGGTACATGTATACATATACATATATTACACACACACACACACATACTAAGAGATTTACCTACTTGAAATATTATTAGCTATAACTTATCAAATATCCTAGCTAAAAAGATTGTACATATATACTACCCAAAGTAATATTTTTCAATGCCTGAGATATTGAGAATAAGCATTTGTTATATTTTAGCTACAAAGTTGAGCATTTTTACCAATTATCATTGGTAATAATTGTTGATAACATTACTATCAATATATTTACAAGAACTGGTAAAATCTATTACATTTTATTTAGTTTGAAATTGTTGTTTAGAGAGTGATTTTGTGTACATTCATACATTAGTTAATATAATTCAAGTTCACTATGTAGCCTTATGCAAACAATTTACAAGAAATACTTGCCAATGAAAGTGGAGACCACCTATCCTGACCTCATGTCAAGTGGTCTATAAGATGTGGGTTATCGAAAAAAATGAAATAAGAAAAATATTAAAATATCTTTGGACATAATCAAGTGTAAGTTTCTCTTTATATTATGCGAAATTAGTGGAAAGCAAACAGCTAGCCAATTGCACATTTAACTTAATAAAAATGAATGGCAAATAACCCCTATATAATATTTGCAAAAAATAAATAAATTTTGCAAAATCTTTTTCATATTCTGTATCATAGTTACCTTCTAATAGTATTTATAAAGCTCAAGGATAACTTGTAAAACACTAAAAGCTCTAAAATCTAAACTCATAGCAACTGGAGATTTGAAAAAAGCTTGCTGAAAAATTAAAAATCTTTTCATTCAAGAGTAAAGAAAGTGGCACTGTTTATTATCTGTCTTACAGAAAAAAGCAGGCACACTTTTGTGTGATTAATTCAGCTTTGTAAGCTCAACAAATCTTCACTAACAGAATGCAAGAAATAATCACATTCAATATAAGGGGGGGAAGGTGCCCCTGAATAGGTTCATGAATTAATGCAATCAGTTTAAAGTTAAATTTTGTGAAAAAAGTGAAATAAATATAAGCTTAATGTTATGGCATAAGTATAGATAAAGTTAAAGCATTTACAGTATTAACAATAGTTATACAGAATTAAAGTGGTCTTATCTATTTAAAATATATATTTACACCATCTATGCAATCAGTGTGTTATTAAATTAATTATTTCAATAGAAATAAAACATTATGTAAGAGTGTTATTTGCATGCAGCTTTCTATGGGAGATCAAAAAGATAGGGAGAAATCAAATAGAGAAATCATGTCTTTTAAATGCATAAGCTGATCTGATTAAATATCTGGATGCTATGAATGATAAGAAAATATTAGATTTATAACAGTTGCAGAAATGCATGTTGGAAAGATTTAATTTGGAGCATAGGACTGTCATCGCACTTCCCCCTTTGCTCTTTCACCTGCCATGTGGTGTGCACATGTACCGTGAAAGTTACACCTTTAGATCTATTCAAAGAGTTATTTGTGTCTGAACCAATATTAAACATTCTATGTAACTGATCCCCTCTTTGTACTGCCACAGTTTGACATACAGTAGCTCTTTCACGGCCTTTCACATAAAACTTTTTGCTGTTATATCTACCGTAAAATGCAGCTAATGTCAAAATGGGTTTGAATATTTCATTGTTGAATTTTATGGTTTTAAAATCATGTTATGTCAAATGTTCATCAGAAAATCTAAGGAAACGCCCTGTATTTTTTTCAACATTTAATGTATTAACATTGTGAAGTATGTTTTTAATATAAAAGTATTTAAAAAATGTTATCTAATTTTACTATTTCTTTTTGACAAAGTGTGTGTATAAGTTTTTAACTAAACAGACTATTGGGTACCAAGTTCAAGGCAGACAACTTGATTTCCTCTTTTTCTGCCCAACATATTTATTTGTATTTTTTATTTACTAATCACTAGCCAAAGTCACTCGTTTTCTGTATGCTGTGTATTTCATTAGTGAGTTTACTCTTATGAGTGTGACTGTAGTTACACTTTTAATTTTTATTAAGGATTATTATTGTGTGATACTCCATGTCACATTCAGATGATAAGAAAAGAAGATTTTCATAATATTTTCTGAGTAATAATTAAATGTTCAGGTTCATATGCCATTTGCTTTAGTCAGGCAATCATCCTCAGTAGGGTGCATTGTTCTCTAGGGAGGCTGTTTAATACGTATGGAGTCGTTTGCTGGTTTACCATGAACAGGGCAATTATGGTATTTAAGATTGGATAGGCCAGGTTTGTTAATCTTCCTCAAATGCTTGTCACCTGGCACCATCGCTGATGACCACTGTAATATTTACTTAGGTAAATAATTTACATTTAATTACACTTAGAAGCTATTTTTTTCCCATTAAAACCCAAAGTTTTTTGCATAGTTTGAATGTAAACAGAAATTTTCAGACATACAATATAAAATGAAGGATGATTATCCTTTTTTTGTTTGCAAATTTACTAGAGTTTACCATTTTAGAAATCTCATCTCTGAAGACAATGACACTCATGGTATTTACCTGTCCATACAACTGAATAGTTTGCAGAGATAGTGCTTGCCTTTATGGTGATTGGATGGAAATGTTCAGGCATATGACCATTCCACTATATTGTCCAAATAAACCATCTTTAAATACTAACACTTTGAAATATGTTACTTTTATTTTATATTTTAACATTAGAGTAAACTTTATAAAAACACTATAATTTATTTTTTTATTTCGGAATATTAGGGAGTGCGTGTGTTTTGTTTTTGTACTGATTGAATCAAAGTAATAAGAGTGCCTTTCACCAGATAGTGTGCAGCGTATTTAGGAAGTGTGAATTTACCCACACCTTCCTCCCCCTCACTCCAGCTTGTATTTCGTTGAAATCTATCTCCATATGTGCACTCAAATATTGACCAATTGTTTCCAATTTGCTATTGAGTACCCGTGTTTGTTTCTCCATTCTTGTGATGTTTCACTTAGTAGTAGAACAGTTTCCAGTTCTATCC
The DNA here is from genome assembly GCA_963574575.1 of Galagoides demidoff. Taxonomy (NCBI): domain Eukaryota; kingdom Metazoa; phylum Chordata; class Mammalia; order Primates; family Galagidae; genus Galagoides; species Galagoides demidoff. The sequence goes on from CAUYQV010118253.1 coordinate 23,025, forward strand.
AAATTGTCACAAAGATACCAGATGGCCCTTTATTTTTGGCTGAGTAATACTCCACTATATGCACTTACCACATTTTATTAATTCATTCGTGTATTGGTGGGCACTTGGGTTGTTTTGATGTCATTGCAATTGTGAATTGAGCTGTTGTAAACATTTGAGTGCAGGTATCCTTTTTATAAAATGACCATTTTTTTGTCTTTTGAGTATGATTACTGGATCGAATTATAGATCTACTTTAAGTTCTTTGAGGTATCTCCATACAATTTCCCATGGAGGTTGTACTAGTTTGGAGTCCTGCCAACAGTGTATAATATTTCCTTTCTCTTTTCATCCACACCAGCATCTAGGACTTAATAATAAAAACCATTCTCACTGGAGTTAGCTGAGGCATACGTATCTCATTTTGGTTTTGATTTGCATTTACCTAATAATTAGAGACATTGAGCACTATTTCCTGGCCATCAGTATATCTTCATTTGAAAAGTTTCTGTTCATGCATTTTGCCCGCTTTGTAATGGGGCTGATTGGTTGTTTCTTCCTTATTTGTTTGAGTTCTTTATAGATTCTGGTTATCAATTCTTTATCAGATGCATAGAATGCCAATTTTCTTCTCGTTCTGTGGTTTGTCTGTTTGCTTTTTTGATTGTGCCCTTGGCTGTGCAGAAGCTTTTAGATTTGATTAGATCCCATTTATTTATTTTTGTTGTTGCTCTGATTGTTTTGGGGCCTTTCTCATGAATTCTTTCCTTAAGTTGATATCTGTAAGAGGTTTTCCAACATTTTCTTCTGTAATTCTTGAAGTTTTCTATCTTAGGTTTGGAACTTTTATCCATAGTGAGTTAATTTTTATGAGCAGTGAGAGGTGCAGATTCTGTTGCAGTCTAGCTATCCAATTTACAAGGCACCATTTACTGAACAGATTCTTTCCCCCAGTGTGTGTTTTCATCTGTTTCATCCAAAGTCAGATGGGAATATGAGGATGATTTTTTTCCTGGTTCTCTATTCTGTTCTATAAGTCTATCTCTATGTTTTTGTGCCAGTACCATACTGTTTTGGTTACTATTGCGTTGTGGTATAGCTTGAAGTCTGATAAAGTGTACAACTTTTTTTTTCTAGATCTGCAAAAAAAAAAAAAATGTCATTGGTATTTAATGGAAATTGCATTGAATCTGTAAATTACTTTGGGAAGTACAGTCAAGTTAACAATGTTGATTCTGCTAATCCATTAGCATGGTATATTTTTTCTTCTGTTTATATCCTCTTAAATTTCTTTCCTCAGTGTTTCATAATTCTCCCTATAGAAGTCTTTTATCTCCTTTGTTAAATATAATCCTAGGAATTTTATTTTCTTTGTTGCTACTACAAAAAGTATTGTGATTTTGATTTGATTCTCTGCTTGCTTGTTGTCGGTGTATATGAAAGCTACTGATTTGTGTACCTGAGACTTTGATTTTATAACCTGAGATTTTGCTGAGATTATTCATCAATCCCAAGAGTCTCTTGGTTGAATCTTTGGGGTTTTCCGGACATAAGATCATCTTATCAACAAAGGGTGATAGTTTGATCTCTTCTTTTCTCACTTGGACCCCATTGATTTCCTTCTCTTGCTTGATTTCTCTGATAAGAACTTTCAGCCTTATGTTAAATAAAAGTAGTGAAAGTGGGTAATCTTGTCTAGCTTCAATTCTAAGTGGGAATGTTTTAATATTTCTCCATTGCATCTATTTATGTGGTGAATTACATTTATAGATTTGTGTATACTGGATAATCCTTGTATCTCTGGGATGAAGTTGATCTGGAGATGGTGTATTATTTTTTTGATGTGCAGCTGAATTTGGTTTGCAAAAATTTTATTGAGGGTTTCTGCAACTATATTTATAAGGGATATTGCTCTATAGTTTTCTTTTTTAGTTGTGTCCTTTCCTGGATTTGCTATCGAGGTAATATTGGCTTTACAGGACAAGTTGAGGAGGATTCCTTTCTTATCAATGTTATGAAATTATTTCTACAGTATAGGTACAAGTTCCTTTTTGTAGATTTGGTAAAATGTGGGTGTAAAACCATCTGGCCCAGGATTTTCTTTTTGGTTGTAGGATTTCTAACTACTGTTTCAATTCAAGTTTGATAACGGTCTGTTCAGGAGTTCTATTTCTTCCTGAATGAGGCTTGGGAGATTCTGTGTTTCCAAGAATTTGTCCATTTCTCCACATTTTCAAGTTTATGGATAGAGATTTTTAAAGTATTTTGAGATGATGTTTTGCATTTCTGTAATATTAGTTGTGACTTCTCCTTTTTCATTTTTGATTGAGCTTATTAGGGTCCTTTCTTTTCTGTTTCTAGTTAATCTAGCAAGAGGCTCATCAATTTTGTTTATGTTTTCAAAGAACCGACTTTTTGTTTCATTAATCTTCTGGATAGTTCTTCTCAATTTAATTTAGTTTCTCTTGGAACTTGGTTATTTCCTTTTCTCTGCTGGGTTTGAGATTACTTTGCTCTTCCTTTTCCAATTTCCTGAGATTATTCATAAGATTGTTGATTTGTGATCTTTTGTCTTTTGGGTGTGGGTGTTTAAGGCTGTGAGTTTTTTTCTCAGGACAGTTTCTGCTATATCCAGAAGATTTTGATAACTTATGTCCCCTTTGTTATTTTGTTTGAAGAATCTTTTGATTTCCATATTTATTTCTTCATTGACCCAATTGTCAATCATTTCAATGACTTTGTGTGGGTATGGGTGTTTCTGTTAGAATTGATTTCTAGTTTTAATCCACTGTGGTCTGAGAAGATAAAAGGTACATGTTTAATTTTATTTTATATTTGTTGAGATATGTTTTGTGGCCTAGGAGGTAATCAGTTACAGAGAATATTCTATGTGCTGATGAAAAGAATGTATATTCAGTCTTTTGGGGGTAGAATTAGGGTCCTTTAAAAAATTGGGTAGAATTAGGGTCCGTTTTTAAAAAATTGTGTTTACATATATCAACTAAGAATTTTATAGTAAGACAGTATATTTTTGTCATAGAAAGTAGACATTAATTTTGAAAGTGTTCTAAAAAAAGAGTAGAAAATTGTAATGTACTTCACAGGTGATGTCTTTTCTTTGAAACTTTTACATTAAGCTATTATATGCATATAATAAAAGACATACTTCCTCAGCATATATTTTGATGAAAATTTATATTTGCATACATCTGTGTAATCAACATAGAATATTTCCCTGATCTCAGCCAATATACTGTCTTAAGAAATAATCTTTTATCTAAATGATTGTGTCAGCAATCATTTAGTATTTACTTGAATGTCGTAGAAATAGACTTAATTTTTTTTTGTGTATATATATATATATAAATACATATATCTCCTCATCAACACTTTTCATTGCCATTTTTTTTAGGTTTTATGCCTCCTATTGGGGATGTGATGGCATATCACTATTTTTAATTTTTACTTTATTGATTATAAAAATTGGTGGACACACATTTATTAATTGAATGTACCTTTGAATCTCCCCTTTACTGTAGTTTCTCTTTGAGTCTTATGCCCAACTTTTTAAATGGGTTGTCTTTTATTGATTTGTTGGATTTCCTTATGTATTTCATATGTAAGTCCCTTACTGGAAATTATGTGTGTGTGTGTGTGTGTGTGTGTGTGTGTCAAGTTTAGAGACAGACTATTGTTTCATTTCTAAGACACATAGTTGACAGCCCTTTTTCTAATTCACCTATGCAAGTTTCAACTGGCTTCCCTTATAAGTGTTGCTGGGAGGGCTTCATTTGTTTCTGTCCAAGTAGAATTTACATTTTTTGATTTTTGTGTACCTCAAAGTTTCATAATGACATACACATAAGTGTATTTGCCATATTATTTTATATATGACATAAAATAATACATTTAATTATATTGTATGTGTTATAATATAGATATGGTAAGCACCTTCTTTCATTTTGTTATGTTTTTCACTCTCTTAATGGGGTTTTTGATGAGCAGAAATTATAATTTTAATAAAATAAATTATATCAATGATTTGCTTTTAATTCTTCATTTTGACTTGCTTGAAAATTGTTTTCTGAATCTTGAAGATAGCCTTCTATAATTTTTGTTAACTTTTATTTCTCACACAATAGCATTGACCCAGAATGCTTCTGTAAAATTTTGTGTGGGTCCAAGTGTAGGCAACTGACTTCATCTGTATAAATTTCATTTGACAAATGTTGATTAGATGTCTCTTGTACAAGATGTAGGAGGAACTTTAAAAGTTAAATATTTACCCATGCACTTTTTATCCCAGATAGCTTATGGCATAATATGGAAGACTGAATTGACAATAAATAAATATAATTTAAGGTAAAATAAAGTAACTTTTTTAAGAAAAAGAAATACATTTTGACTCAGAACAGTGAAAGCTTCAAAGATGTGCTGATATTTGGGTTGGAAGTAAAAGGATGATAAATAATAGCAAAAAAAGCATAAGAATCCATAAGTACATTTAAAGCCAGGAAGTGCTTGGGGCACTTTAGAAAATGTAGGTTAATAAGAACATTGAAAGAAATTAGAATCTAAAGATAATTTGAACAAGCACAAAGACTATGTCAAAGACTCTGGAGTTTATTCTCTTGGTAGCAGGTAGAATTGAAGATTTTTTTTTATGTTTTGAAATGAAACAATTTCAACTGTTTTTGTAAGGTAGCACAAGAAAAGGATGGAAGCATAAAAATTAGAGAAATGCTCCAAACAGGTTATTTGAGTGACCTGGGCTATGATGGAACCAATAGGAATGGAAAGCAGAGAGGGAAGAAACACCGATTTATCCAGCAAATAATGATTAAGTAAAAGTTGCATTTGAGTAACTTGGGTGACAAAAATAATATGTGGGTTCTTGAAGGAGAAATGGTTATAGAGATGGTGTTTTTTGGAGATACAGTATAAAGTTTAAATAAAAGAAGTAAAGATGGTCTGTTCTGACAAACTGAAAAGGGGAAAAAAACAAGGTAAGATTTACTTGAAAACTTAAACCTGGTGCTCTCTATGATAATAACGACCATTTTCATAAAAAGCATGCTTTGTGCTTACAGCACATCATGGCATTCAGTCCCGACAAAATAACCATGTAAAAGAGATTATTAGTATTAATGGTAAATAAACAAGGAAGCAGAGTCTTACAGAAATTGCATAACTTTACCAAAATTTCCTAATTAGCTAGTGGCAGAATCAGAATTCAATCCCATTTCTCTGCCTTTATATCTAATGCTTTTTCTACTAATACTCACTTTGTTATCTGTAAGAATATTTGACAATTGCTAAGTGAATGCTCAACTGAATTGACCTTCCAATGTGTGACTGAAAGTGGAAGGAATGAATTGTAGCTTAATAACCACCATAACCCATACACACCCTTCTTTCTAGTTAAGACTGCAGATCCGTGGGAAGACTATGTTAAAATTTAGGATGGTGATCTTGTGATTTGTCTGTGAACCTTAACTTTTACTATATCTCCATTTTTTTTAATGTATCTGCCAGACAGCTATTGGTTATATGAATACAAAATTTTGTTTCATGTCAGATTATAATAAAAATATTCTTTATTGAAAACCATTATTTTGGGAGTAGTCTAAATTTTATAGGCCCTATGCACTCAAATAATAAATATAAATCTGACTTCCTCAAATTCCTACATCTGGGATCACAACGAAAACCGTGACAGGCTCAGTACCACCATCACCCACACTTTCTGGGTGATGAAGGGGCTCAAATTCACCATCTCAGGGGACCGCTAATGAAATCCAGCACGCACTACATCCAGCTATTAGCTTAGACCTCATGTCTAATAACTGGCTTCAGGAATTGGTTTTCTGATGGTCCAATCCCTTCCTACAATATCTGGGTCTTAGTTCTCTTCACCCTTACACTAGTGCTATAGTCCCTGTCTTAGTATATTTCCCTTTACCTTGGTTCCTCAAAAATTAAGGCCTTGTCTTACTCTTCTCAGAGCTCTAAGGGACTGAAATCATAACACTTCTATGCCACCTGTTCTTCATAATACATAGTACTTTCCTGTGTCACCATCTGCGAAATTACTCTTGAACTTTCTGTTACTAGTCACAGTTCACCTGCAAAGATACCCAGATCTTGCTATCTTCTGAACAACTCTGCTGTGTGAACAGAACCCTGCAAATCGCAGGTCTCATTATCTACTTACTTTGAATTTCATTTTACTATCATTGAGGGAGGGAATGTATGTTTTCTATATTTCTTTGGTTTTCTGTGCTACCATATACAATATTAGATGTATTCTGTACAGAAACATTTGTTACTTTTGTTTATATAATTTTCTTTGATTATAATCCAAATTCCCACAGAAATTCTCCATGGGTCAAACTCATTGACTGTCTCTGCTTTATGTAAAGTTGAAACACAACTTTCTAAAACAGAAAAAAAAACCCACAAAATAAGTACTATATAAAATTAAATTAACTTCATTTATTTAATAAAAAATTATAGAGTTAAATATTAATTTTAATCTATAAAATAGGAGAAAGATTAGTTTTTACTTCCTATGGTTATTATGAAAATTATGTGAGTTAGTATGTAAAGGATTTAGAAAAATGTCTGGAAAATACATATTATGTGTTCATCATTATGACTAATTATTAATTAGTCATAATAATTAATTAGTTTAATTATTATTCAAATATAGGTAAGAGACTTGTATAGTACTGGATATATTGTGGTTACATAACAAAAACCTCTTGGAATTAGCTTTTAAAAGTAAAATGAACTTTAGTTTGTGATTTCTAGCTAATATATTATATTACTATTTAAAAAGAATATGTCCTAATACATGTAAAGTAATTCTGATTTCTTTTCTTTTATATTAGAATGTGTAGTTGCCAAAGGATGTAAGGAGGTCATAGAGTTTAAATAAAAATAAGTATTAGCATAGTTTTAGATAACTGTAATGCCTCGTGTTTTCTCTAAATCTGAAAAAAAGGATTATTTTCTTGTCATCTAACACAGGATTACAATATCAACCTACAAAGCTTTATTATAAGAAAATACTAATAAATTCAACTGTGTTTTAGAGCACATAACATGAAGCTATAGCAAACATTTGATATTCTATTTTGTACAATACTTGTATAATGTTCCCTTTATTTTCAATTTTATAGGAACAAGACTTTTTTTATTATTTTTCATCTAGATGGCTTAAGTAAATTAAAATAATTTTGTTTTTACCCTGTAAGATTATTTTCCGTGGTGGTAAAAAAGTGAAAGCATAAATCCATAAATCATAGCCTCTTAAAAGTTCAATAAAGGAACGAATGCATTTGTATTTTTGTATTGTACTGTATGTAAAATTAGAAATAAAGGCACCACAGTATCTGAAATTTTCTCCTGCAGATTAGTTCATACCTTAAACTTTTGGTTTTAAAACAATTTTTCTACTTAATTTAGGTAGTCTGGAACTCAAAATGGGTCTATAACAATAATGATGGCATCTGGAAGACATTTTAAGCAACAGACAAAGCCAAAAGCCAATGGAATGCAACATGTGGATAAAATATTATAACTCTTGCTATGTGGTTAGGTATTTAAATGCCCTTTGGCGTTGATGCCTTTCTTTGAATATGCAACTTTAGAATGCTAATGCTTTTACTACACTGATGTTTCCAAAATATTTTTGTTTTGAAATCTGTCATCAGATGTCATTACTTTCCAAGACTTCAAGTACATGGTATTATATGTAATGAGAGGGGTTCCTTTGTTTATTTTAATTTTTATTATATTTGTGAATCAAACCTCCTTGAATATCCACAAATTATATGGTATTAGTTAAAGAATCATGGGTAAATAATTCAGGAAATAGATTTATTCTATGTTATTAAAGTCAAATGCAGGGTATCAGAGTAAATTTAAACCACTGTACCATGAGGAAATAAGATGCAGATATGCTGTCTGTTTCTGCCTTTTTAATATGTGGAAGATTCTCAGACTGCCCCAGAGAGAGAATAGAAAAGAAAAGACAGATGGCATTTAATATTAAGAATGAAATTTTCTCTATACCTTTGAAAGCCTCAGTCCTTAATCTTTTATTTTCTTTTGAGATTTGAAGGTCTTATTATAGTCTTCTGATATCTCTTTTTTACCTTTCAATTTTTCTACTTTCTCTTTATAAATGTGTGTGTGTACATATAATTGATCTAGGTACTTATGCATCTTTGTACCTCCTATCTCTATCTCCATGTATCTATCTGTCAACCATCTACTTAGGCTATATGTACAAAACAGAGATGGAATATAGATATTGGGTGAATGGTGGGATCACACCTATGGTGCATAATGCAATAGTACATGTCAGATCTATTAGTACAAAGTATAAATATTTAAGACCATAATTAAGTAAATAAGATGTAATTGTTCCTAATTCTATATGAAATCAGCACATAGCACCCCATAAATGCATTATGCATTAATGTATACATGACCTATGTGTTCATGATTTAATAAAAAAATAAAAAATATATATTATGCAAATCTAAATAATCCAAGGGAAGTTCTATAGTTCTGAGGAGAAAATAAAATACTCATTTTTACTGTGATCTTCCAACTAAAAATAATCATTTTAAAGCAACTGTCTAATTCTTCATTTAAATTTTATTATTTTAGGATGAGTCAGTCTCTCTTAACCTTTCTCTTTCTCTGGCTTCATCTCAGCGGATCAGTTACAAAGGCAATCTTGGAACTTTCTTTTAGGCTTGCTATTCTATCAGAAGAGGCTGAACTATTTCAGAAAGGGCTTTCTAGATACTCCCACATCTTAAGAAAATCATGAAGGCCTAGAGCAGGTAGGCTCTTTCTTTGCACCATTTTTCATTTCTAAAATTCTGAACATTACCCTTAACCCATGGTAGATTGTTATAGTTCTTCTCTTTGGACCACTCCGCAGAACATTCAGCATATAACTCACTTCTTAGTTCATTCATGATCGATCTTGTGGTTCTTATTTCTTATTGAATGGGAAAGGTAATGTTTTAAGATCATGAATATATCCTTGTTTCAGAATTTCTTTCATTTAATTGCCATGCTCTAGCAAATTTAGAGGCTAACATTTTGTCTGATGCAGTCAAGAGTGAGACAAACTTACTTTTTTCCCCAATATTTTGATGTGGTTTCTGAAAATTTTCCTCTCTATTCATCCCCATGGTAACACAAATTGACTTGGTAAAATTTGTTAGTAAAAACAAGTATAGCCACTCAAGTATCATAGATGACATTCCTAGAGAGAATATGCAAAAAAATATTTTTCATAGAAATTAGGTAAAATTAGAGTGCAAATATTTTAACTATAGTTTCATAGTTCTTTAATTCTTATTAAGGTGTAAGTTATTTATTTCTTTTAATTTGTCTGCAAAAGAGAAAATACTCCATCAATAAATTCAGCATCTAGAAATAATAAAATTATAAACTCATTAATATATGACAAATATACAAATAGTACTCTTCCAAAAGTTATTTTAAGGCTATCTTATTTTAACAATAGTTTTTAGTAGTAATGAATAGTAATTTTCATTACTAACAGTTAAAAATACAAGTCTTGCCTAAATGTTTAATTGTCTACAAATTAGAGACTAGCACCCTAAAAAGGAGAAAAAACTGCAAACTTACAGGTAATAATTTACTTTAGCAACATTCTATAATAAGCAATAAATTCTAATCTATGCTCAACTGAATGAATGCCTCAATATCATGTATTAAAATGTTGCCTGTTAATATTTCTTTCATGCTTACAGTGTAATTAGGAGACATTTCTGAAATTAAAGATAACCACAATTTCATTTTTCTCACAAAAAATTATATTTAAATTCAATTTCTTTTTTTTTTTCTTTTTGAGACAGAGTTTCACTATGTGGCCCTCTGTAGAGTGCTATAATGTCACAGCTCACAGCAACCTCAAACTCTTTGGGCTTAAGCAATTCTCTTGCCTCAGCCTCCCAAGTAGCTGGGAGTACAGGCGCTCCCCACAACACCCAGGTATTTTTGTTGTTGTTGCAGTTGTCATTGTTGTTTTAGCTGACTCAGGCCACATTTCAATCCACCAACCTCAATGTATGTGGCCAGTGCCCTACCCACTGAGATATGGGCACCACCCTAATTTCATTATTATTAGAATTATTTTATATTTTCCCCTTTAAGATATAGCAATACGAATTTGACATGCACTGTCCTACCATCTTTTTTTTTTTTTTTATTAATTGATTTCTGTGTACATTAATGCCAACATGGGGTACATTGTGCTGTTTCATATACAATTTGAAACATCTTCATCAAGCTGATTAACATAACTTTCATATCATTTGGTTAATCATTGTATCAACACATTCACATTCTAGTTCTAGAAAAGTTCACTTGTACCCTTGTTAGACAGATATATAGGTAGTCTTTCCCATCACCCTCCTACCACCCATCCACCCTTCTCCATTCTGACTGTATAATCTTAGACAAGTCATTTGGTTTCAGGGCTTTAATTTTCTTATCTAAGTAATGAGGCCTTGGGAATGAAAGATTTAAAAAATACTTATCTTCCAAAACACACTATGATTCTGTGAATGTAATAGACAATGGCGATATTTTCTGCCCAAAATGTCATCATCACCTATTACACTCACAGAATCGTCGTGTGTAAATATCATAGATTGATCTACTAATTTACATATCAAAATATCAGCAACTATTTATCGGTTTTCTGATTTGTTCATTACTTCTATGTTAGTGGCTGTGCATTGGATAGTATGTAAAGATATGTTTTGTTCCTGTCCTTATAGAACTGACAGTCTAGGGAGGGAGATGCATATTGTCAACAGAGATGCCAGTTGTAAATATACAGTGGTGCTAAATGCTCACACCAAAACAAATATATGGTGGAGTGAAGGCTTAACAGGTGAAATTTACCTGGTTGAAAAGCTCAGGGTAAGCTACTCTGAGGATGTAATAACTAAGCTGAGATCTGAGGGCTGATATATTTTTTGCCATCTGGATCAGTCTAACCTTCATCCTGAAAAGAAAGAAGAATCATTGAGAGTTTAAACACAATGTAGCATAATCAGATCTGCTTCTGACTCATTTTCAGAAAGACCATTCTGTCAAAGTAAAGAGAAAGAGTGGAAGAAGATCAAAACTAGACATAAAATTAATCTCCCTCAGGAGATAAGTGAAATTAATTTGCGGCAGGAGTGTTAGGAGATAAAATAGTGCTTGAACTTGCAATATCAAGAGTTGGGGCAGGACACACGTGTGTCCTACCTATGACTGCTCCTTTAAATCTAGCTCTGAGGGCTGAGCCCTGTTTTTAAAAGTATAATTTCCTTTCAGGTTGTGTAAAGAGTTGGCTGTCAGTTCCCAAATGCATATTTAAAGAAACATAAATTAATTTAAGGAAACAGGTTTTTTAATCCTTTTCCTACTCTTGCCTGTGTAAGGATGGATTGCCATAGGAGCAGATGCTCCTATCTGGGTCACTAATCAATACATTTGGTTGATTCTAGAGTCAAATCATGACTTTAAGTTTAAGGCTGCTGGGTTTGCTTATCCTTCTCTGCTATCTGTTGGGTGCTCTGTCTCACATCTCACTTTATTATTTGACATGGGACATTTTAAGTCTTAATTATAATGTCTATTTTAACATTTTAGCACCCTGAAATCTTTTAAATTGATATATTTTATTTGCTAGAGGAAAAACTTCAGATTTGGCTTTTGTTTTGTATTTGGAAGCTCCAGGAAGAGGAGAGAGGCTAGCGAAAGACTATGCGAGGGCGAAGAGACTCAGAGTGAGATAAGAAAGAAGAAACAATACTGGAAATAAATGCTGAATTTATCAGCTTCAAGGAAATGTGGGGCCACTGTTAATCTTAGAAAAGGGGTGGCACCTGTGGTTCAAAGGAGTAGGGTACTGGCCCCATATACAGAGGTGGTGGGTTCAAACCTGGCCCTGGCCAAAAACTGCAACAAAACAAACAAACCAAAAGATATGCATGAATTAAATCATCAGTTCTTAAACATTTTCATCTTGGCACACCTTTAAACTTGAAACATTTAACAAATTTTAAGAACCCCACAAAGCCATTTATGTGGATTTCATCCAATAACATTTATTGTCTTAGAGAGTAAAACAGTGAAACTTGTGCTTGGCTTCCTAGATTCCACCTGAGCCAATTCATTAGGATTGCTTACTGACTTTGCTGCTGATCCCCCAATTGCCCCCTCCACACCTTCATTTCTTTATGTCTCCCCACAAGTGTGTCAGATTTAATCCATGTAATAAATCCAAATCCACCACACTCAAAAAAAAATTAAAAAAAACCAAGAATATGTAAATGTGTGCTCTATTAACCATCAAAGCAATGTCATTGTCACATTTCATTTATCTTCTGAAAAACTGCATACTTCATTTCTTAGAAGAGTTAAAAAGATAAATAGTTTTTAATATTATGGAAATAATTCTGACCTCATACTTCTGTTGAAAGCATCTTAGGGACCTGCAGGAATCCCCAGATTATATTTCCAGAAGTGCTAAACCAGGTGGTTAGAACCTAGGTTTACTTTATTTTATGGAGAAGGGCTTACAGAAGTACAAATTTGAACTACAAGAAGGCACTGGTAAACGTTCAACTCAGACAACTTCTCGTGAGTGTGAACCTTTCTAGATCTCTTTACTTATAACTTGGGCTTAATGAATCAAATTGATGAAAAAGCAAACCAGAAAACAATTTTTCTTACTTTAAATAATTTGATTTAACATATATTTAAGTCCATTTGTCTTCCCTGTTATATTTCATTCATTAGATCTGAAGGAAAATAATAAACAACAGTCCTGTCCATTTAATTGACATATATACCCTATGCTTATTGATGATATGTGTAGTATTGACTTATTTTTCTCTATTGAGTAAGGTCAGCATAGATCTCCAATAAAAGCTATATTAGGGCGGCACCTGTGGCTCATTGGGTAAGGCGCTGGCCCCATATACTGGGGGTGGCAGGTTCGAACCCAGCACTGGCCAACCTGCAACAAACAAATAGCCAGGCATCCTGATGGGCACCTGTAGTCCCACCTACTCAGGAGACTGAGGCAAGAGAATTGCCTAAGCCCAGGAGTTGGAGGTTGCTGTGAGCTGTGATGCCACAGCACTCTACCGAGGGTGATAAATGAGACTCTGTCTCTAAAAATAAATAAATATATAAATAAATAAATAATAAACTATACATTTAGACCATATCCAACAACATCTCTCATCTCAAAGATAATAATGAAATAGCTCTTTCTCAAACACGATTCCAAAATTTCATGTGTTTCCTTCACAAAGGAGAGTCTGGCCTACTCTATCATACCTCTTACAGGGTGTCACAAGTATTAATACTTCCAACCTGAACAATTAATTAAGCTTTGAAGATTATCTAAAATTTTTGGATTGAAATTTTAAAATTATTAGTGTTAAAAATTATTCTCCAAGAAGCATTGTTTTCTATATTTGGTAGCCGAATTATCATCTACGCATCTTTAAAGCAAGGATGCTTTCCCTGGGGGAGAGTTTTAGTGAGAAGGGAGTGACTTCCTCATATTTAAATCTCAAAATGCTTAGATTCCTTTCTAAATTTCTCTCAGAATAAAACAATGAAAATAAGGAAAGCATAATTTAAGAAACCAGCATTTGTATTTCTATTGAAAAAAATTTTAACCTAATATTTTTGGTCTTTTGAGAGGTTCCAGTGCAATTACTATAAAGGTTAACAAACATGAAACTTTCCATTATTTTTCCTAATTTTAGAAGTAATATATGTTCTTTATGGAAAAACTTTTTAAGAGAGAAAAATGCATAAAGAAATAAATTGTTAAATATAATTAATCATACCTTTGAAGATAAAATATTAGAATTATACATTTAAAATGTTGAATTAAATTGTACTTCTAACTTTTTTAATACTTTTAATTTAAAATATACTTTCAATTAATCCAGGAGGCACTGCTCCCATGTCCCCAGCCTCCCAAATGCTTGACTTTTCAATGCCCAGACATCAACAAACATCCACAGCCATCAGGAGCATCCAGGAAGACATGACCTCACCAAAATGCAGTGACCAATCAGGAAGTGGTGGAGATAGACGACCTTTCAGACAAAGAATTCCAAATAGCTATCCTGAAGCAGCTCATTGAACTCCAAAACAACACAGAGAGAGCCCATGGATCTTCCCTGGGGTTGCGACAGCAAAGTTTTGAGTGAACAACTCAAGCCTGCTGCCAGATTAACAGTGGAAAAGTTTTAATCCTATCACTTCTAGTAACAAACTGGATTTCAGAGAACCAATAGCATCAGTTGGAGGTGGAGCCTAGCCAGCAAGAATTCAGTGAGCTCCTTGCCCATCTTTACTGCTGCAAAGGGAACAGATGGCAAAGTTCAGCAGGCCCCACCAAGAAACAATAGCCCTGATCAAAACCACTCTCCCTGTTTGCCAGGATCATAAGTAAACCTTGCTGTGGAGGATGAGGAAGGAGGAGAAAGGGAAACCTTAGAGTTAGAGACTTCACTTAACATGAAACCTCTCAAATCCACAAGGTTGACAAGTCATTAAGAGAAACAAGGGGCCCAAGAACAAGTTAAAGAAAAATAAGAAGTCTTTGCACTCATGTTTATGGAATATTGTCCTGGGGAATTTAGACTTACTACACAAGAATATAAAATTCTTCCCCAGGACCAACCCAACAATACTATTTGATATGAACAGAAGACTTGAATGTAAGACAAGCAAGTCCAACTTTTCATGTGCCCCATAGCCCTCATGTCTAATATATTATTATCTTATTTATGTATTTCTTACTTGCCTATCACTTTCTTCCCCCTTTACCCCCACTAAAGGATAAAGTTTACAAGAGCAGGGAGCTTTGCTTGCTTTGTTTTTCATTCTATTCCAGGATTTGGCACATATCACATGTTCAATAAATATTTGTTGAATTAATGAATAATTTGATGAATGAATTAATTAATCAGAACCTTCAGGAAGCTCTTTGAAGTGCAAATACCTGCTGTCAGCCCCAGAGTACTTCTGGAGTAGAACCTGAGTCTGGACTATTAAGAAGCACCCCAGATGATTCTGGTGCAGGTTAAAGTTCAAGAATTATTGTGTACCTGGGCTGGTGGCGATGGCAACCACAGTAAAACAGGTAAAGGGAGGGGCGTGTTATGGAAATGTAGTTAAAAGGGGAAATAAAAAAAATGAAAGGAGAAATTAACATATGTTTGGCAATTAATCATGAGACAACCTCATAGCTTGTCTTTGTTTTAATCTCTATTTTAATGAAATATCTGTGATTTTTACATTTACATAGATCAGAAAATATGATGTCTTATCTATGACAAATTTGAGAGGTGATGTCTTGCATTTTGACAACTCTTTTTTCATGTTTCTTTTTTTTTTTTCTTTTCCTTCTCTCTGGATGTCATCCTATATTTACTTGGAAGTCTCACAGGTGTCTCCAAAGTATGTCTTACATAGAATTTATCATTCTCTTAGCACCCAAAAAGTAATTAATATTTCATAGAAAAGCTAACACCTTTCAATCTATGTTTATTGTTATTTTAGTTCACGTTTTGGGGGAAGAGCACTTAACAGGAGCTCTACTCTCACCAGATTCTTGGCTGCCCTAGCACAGCATTGTCGCCTGTCAGGACAATGTGATACAGCAGATTCCCTAGAGATTAGTCAACTCGTTTGCCTAAACTTTAAGGCTGTCAATTAGTGACTCCCTATTTCCATATACCCCAGTCCCTGGCAACCACCATTACATTCTCTGATTCTATGAATTTCACTATTTTAGATACCTCTTATAAGTAGAAACACGTGTCTGTTTTTTTTCACTTAGTATAATGGCATTACGTTTACTCTATATTGTTGCATATGATAGATTTTCTCCTCTTTTATGGATAAATGGTGCTCCATTGTATGCGTGTGTGTGTGTGTGTGTGTGTATACATACACATACAACATTTTCTTTATCCATTCACCTGTCAGTGGACATTCGGACTGGTTCTCTTACTTTTTGTTTCTCGTGCTGCAATTAACAGAAGAATGCTAACATAATTTTGACATTCTGATCTTAATTCCTCCAGATTCTTGGCTGGAGGGGGTCAGCACCTGTAATTCACATATTATTCAAGGGTCAAATTTATATATTTTTCAATTCCATAGAGTATACATGCATATCACAGGAATGCATGTATATGGTAGTATCACATGTAGGAATGTATTGTATGTATATAATACATGTATCTTATCAAAAATTTGAAAATACAGGGTGGTGCCTGTGGCTCAGTGAGTAGGGTGCTGGCCCTATATACAGAGGGTGGTGGGTTTAAACCCAGTCTTGGCCAAACTGCAACAACAACAACAAAAACAAATAGCCAGGTGTGGTGGTGGGCGCCTGTAGTCCCAGTTACTTGGGAAGCTGAGGCAAAAGAATCACCTAAGCCCAGGAGTTGGACATCATGGTGAGCTGTGTGATGCCATGGGACTCTACCAAGGGTTATAAAGGGAAACTCTGTCTCTAAAAAAAAAAAAAAAAATTTTTTTTTGAAAACACAAAGGAACAAAAAAGAAGAAAATAATAAATTCTACCTTTCAAAGACTAATGCTTGATATCATTTTATCCTACACACTTTTAACTTTTTTTGTGGTGAGGACATTTTAATATAAAATCTATCTTCTCAGCAAAATTTTAAACGTATTATCAATCTTGTTGATTATAGACATACACTGTTACACAGATCTCTAGAACTTACTCTTTTGCCTTAATGTACACTTTATGTCTGTTGATTAGTAACTACCCAAGAACATATTTATTAAACAAATATTCTAATAGGCTGATTCTAAAAATTTGCTTTCCCAAAGTATATTTAAGCTTTCAGTAACAGTAACTACCCTCATTATGGAACTAAAATTCTACAAAGATCACCACCTTCTTTAAGAAATTTTCTGCTCATTATTCCTTTTAAAAACCATCAATTTCAGACATTTTTCTTCTCCAAATTACAAATCAGAACCAGATTTTATGATTTCTTGGCTATCACATAATTTGTCTTGGTAGACACCTGATCTCTTCTCTGATGTTTAGTCTTCTCTCATTCTAATTCTCAGCCACTAGAAAATTGAATCAAGTCATGAGACTAGGTTTGGCCAATGACTATGGTCAGATACGACATGACCCTTTAGGGGAAAGTACAAAAGAGCTGGTCTGTACCTCTATAGGGGTCTTTTCCTGGATCATGTTGCCTGAGCAGATTCTATATTTAAAATGACATAGGTACAGGGTGACAGAAGCTTTCTCAGCCTAGATGGCTGCCTTAGTAAATTGAGGGTTTCAGACAAAGCTCCTTGAAATTGGGCCCTAATTTGTAAAAACAAATTTACTTCTTGCCTATGTTCTCTACTCTCAGAAACTAGAATACACAGGTAACCCTCCAAATCCTGATAGTGCTTGTTTGTATTCTTATCTGTAACATTTATTACAATTTGCAATATTTATTACAAATAAACAGTGTAAGGGAAGCAGTGGGAGTATAAATATGAGAATATTCTCCACTTTTAGCACTTATTTATAATATTTATTATATTACAATTTTCTTCTTGAGGTGTAGTTTAGTGATATTGGGATAACTCTTACCACTCCGGCCTGAAAAATGAACATCTGTGATGGCCATAAATATGGTCGGTGACTCTGAGTTTTCCATTCAACAACATTTCTAAATATACAACCATTCTGACTCGCTGTTCTTCAGGCAGAGTCCCAAGTATCTCATGTGATTTCTTTGGCAGATATTCAGGTCCTGATAAAGCTGATGATGCCAACCTCATCCCTACCTGCTACCCTGAATCTGCTTTTCTGCCTTGTGACTTGACCTTGACATTGCTCCTTTAAGGTGACATTGTTATAACTCCTCACTTAGTTGGTGCTCCTTCTGTCAACCCAGCGCCCCTTGTTCAAGGTAAAAGAATATGAAAAGAAAAGATAACTCACTGCTTTGACTTAGCTCACAAGATAGGAGTATCCGTGATATCTCTTCATTTAGCAATGACCTACTGATTCTAAAACTAGGAATATGGCTTAAATTCTAATTCCTACTGGATAATGGACATAGATTTTTGGCAATACATAGCGTCTCAGTCCAGACAACCTCAAAGCCTCTGGTAGAATGTAAGCTTATGCTAATAGACCTAGGTATGAGAAAGAGACTTGAGATTTGGGCAGAAAGCAGATATGGGAGAAAAAGTGGGAAGAAAGGAAGATTTTAAGTATACCAAGTTTGAGGAAACTGTGATGGATGTGGAAATGGAGACAATAGTCAGCAGCTTAGGAAAGAAGAAAAATAACATAAATTGAGCAGTCAGTAACATAAGTGAAGCTGAGAATATGAGGATATTCTCCATGTCTAATTAATCACAAAGGACTTACCTATTTGAAAACGTGGTTAACTATAGATCAGAAAAACTTTCCTGCCCTGAAACATCCAGGGGTATTGAACTGTAACATAATAATTATCTTGGAAAAGACAGAAGGTGCCAAAAATACATATATATATTTTAGAAAAAGAAAAAAATTGTATTAAAATTGTGATAATAGCAAAAGATGAACACAAGTCCTATAATTGCAGAAGTTGAATGTGACTTGAGTATTACAATTTTAATAGTTGTTTTTTCTTTCTTAAAATGTGTATACATTTTTGCACTCTCTGTATATAGCTGAGCTTATGAGTAAAAAGGAAAGAGGACGTAAAGGAAGCTGGTAACGAGGAAATAGGATGGGTGATGAAGTGATTCTGACCTTGACTGCATACATGAATCTTCGGCAACCTGGAGACTTGTGCTTTATGACATTGGGCTTACTCAAGGTGAGTGTGTAGAATTAGAAGCCAAAGGCCTCTTAAAAGACCGTGAGTTCAGTGAAAATGTGGACCAGAAAAGGAAAGCCTTCCTGAAAGCAAAGAGAGACACAAAGGAAATGAAAATGTTTAGCCCAGGCTCAGGTACAAACGAAAGTCTCTTGGAAAATTTGTGAAATTCGAGCTGTCCCTCAGTGTGTTTGAAATTGTTATTGGTACTGTGTATATGATCTAACAAACTTCAAGCTAAAAATAATGAATTCAAAATCTTCCGAATGCCGGGCAGAGGCAAACACAGATTTTCTCTGGAGCAGGGCACTGCAATAGAAGCCTTGCAGAATTTTTAAAGACAAAGCCTGTCATGTGAGTGAGAATTCATATCCCAAAATTAATGCAGAGGATGCAAGTCAGAATAATCAACAAGCAGAATTAAACTCCGCAGAGACTTCTGACACCGAAATTCTCAGAAACAAAATTTAAACATGTATTTTTAAAGAGAGAAAGAGTAGGATTGAAGCAGAATAGAAAAATTGAACTACTGAAAACAATCCCAACTGAAAAAAAATAGAAATTTTCAAAATAAAAAATACAGTCACTGAAATAAAAAAACTTAATAAAGGCATTAAATATTACTCACAGCTGAAGAGAGAATTAACAAACTGGAAAAAAAGATCGGAAAAACATCATCTAAAATCCAGTACAAAGAGTCAGAAGGGTCAAACATGAAACAGATCTTATATGTTTATTGAAAATCTTTCATATTTATAAAATTGTATAAATTTGTTATGAAATTTATATATTCATATATATGTGAATGGAGTTTCTGTTTCCAACACAATCACATCATATCTGAACCAAAGTGTCTGTCATCTGTTCTATGCATCATGAAATAACTTTCTCCCTGCCTCAATTCCTGTCTCTTCTCCAATTCTTTCTCCACCCAGCAAAAAATGTGATCTTTTACAATGTAAGTCTATTATTACTGTATTCTTGCTTTAAAAAAAAATGGAATTACACTTCTCCTGGGGTATGGTCCAAATATTATGAAGTATAACAAAACTTCCAAGGCCTTGATTGGTAAGCCTTCAACCTACGTTACCCATTTCAATCCTTGATATTCACTCTGTTTCCAGCCAACCCAGATTTGTTGTATTAATATGTCCTTTAATGGGTCATTCCATTCTAGGCATTCTGTTTATTTACTTGGAATGACAGTCCCCTTCTCATACACTTTTTTTTTTTTTTTTTTTTTTTGGCCAAGGCCAGGTATGAACCCGCCACTTCCGGTATATGGGGCTGGCACCCTACTCACTGAGCCACAGATGCCGCCCTTATCTACACTTTTTAGGCATCCTGAGGTCTCCATTCCATTCCTTTTCATCAGAGAGGAGCCCCTAGAAAAGGCTTTAGGGTTCTCCTTTGATCTCCTAGTTTTGAAACATTAACAATTTTCCCACAGTAGAATTCTACTACATTCTAGTCTACTTTTGAAGCATTTATCACACAATAATTATTGGTTTGTTCCTATCCTAGGATTGAGCCTTAATTCATGACTTAGAGATCAAGTTTATAAACTTCTTATTTGCTATTTACTGAATATAGTTGCTAGTGTATAGTAGATGCTCACTAAATATTTCTAGAATAAAATTAAATGACTGAATGAATAAATGAGAAATGAAACAAAAGAATACAGACCAAGATCATATTTTTAAAAATCTGTGTGGTGGTTTTGAAGATGATGATTGGGTACGAGATTGGTATGGGATCTGGGTCTTTATATAAAAAAAAAAAAACTTGGCAAGTAAGCTTGAAAACAAAGTCCTCACTGCTCATAATCTAATGTATTTTTAATTGAACCTCAAGTGCACAAAAACTCATGTTAATCACAAAGTTTGGTTCATTGCAGATAGCAATAATTCATATAAGCATGTTCCTTATTAATTTTTAATTTATTTATTTATGTAATGATTGACTTCTTTGTTTATTCGTTTGGTCATTTACTCATCTATTTACTCATCTATTCATACACTCACTTATTTATTTGGCCTTATAAGGAAAACCTGTAAATGTACCATCTGACCTAAGAATTAGAAGACTTCTCATCCCTCTGACTTTCTTTCCCCACTATCTGAGATAAAGACTATCTGGACTTTGTGTTTATCTTCGTTGTTGTTTTTGAAAATTATATTTATATGTACTCAGCTATGCTTCAGATATATGCTGTTCACTTTCGGTTCTCAACTTTAATTACAATAAAGGGTATTTTTGGCATGTTGTCTTCTGGGGCCTTTTTTGGCTTAGTACTCATATACCCTTATTTAGATAGATGCATCTATATTTTTATATGCAGCTGAGTTTGTTTTGCTGCTGTTGGCCACCTGATTATTTAAATATACCACAATTTACTTAGTTACCCTTTCTCTTGTTAGTACGTATTTTTGTTTTTAGTCTTTTATTTTTATGAAAAGTACTTCCCATGGACATTCTTACACATGTACATGGCCAATGTGAAAATATTAATATTTCCCTTGCACCAACCTCTTAAGAGTCAAACCACTGAGCTACAAGAGATAATGCCAACTTGTTTTCCAGGATGTCTGCACGAGCAATGTGCATGAAATCCTCTTGATTTATATTTCTCCAACACATGGTATGATTGCACTTTAAAAATTCTACCAGTGAAAATGCAATATGATACTATTTATTTTTTATGTTCTTTGTTTAGAGTTTCCTTTGCTTTCTAATCTACAAAATATTCAAAATTTAAATGGCCTACTTAAAAGTTACTTTTGAAACTTTCAAAGATTACTTGAATATTTACCTAATAGGCTTTCTTCTTTAGCCAAGAGATAGGACCACTCATTTTTCTAAGAAACATAATTTTGTGCCACACTGTGTCTTGAAGATACACCAGTGAATAAGGTAAGCATGATTGCTGCCATCTTGAAGCTAAAAGACCCTAATTGTCAATTATTAACATGGCAAGTGTCATGAAGATTATAACAACTAATAGACTGCATAATAGACAGAAAGACTTATTCTGGCCAGAAAATGGGAGAGATGTAGGGAATACTTTGTGGCAGTGGTTCCCAACCCGTGGGTCATGATCCCTTTGGGGGTCCAACAACCCTTTCACAGGGCTCACCTAAGACCATCCTGCATATCAGATATTCACATTACAAATTCATAACAGTAGCAAAATTACAGTTATGAAGTAGCAACAAAAATAATTTCATGGTTGGGGGTCACCACAACATGAACAACTATATTAAGGGGCGGCGGCATTAGAAAGGTTGAGAACCATTGCTCTATGGAGTGATCCAAAAAGTTTAAGCCGGAGTGATCCAAAAAGTTTAAGCCAGAATGATGCATAAGTTTGCTCAAGAGAGGGGAGATCAAACATACAGTGTCCAATAATAAATTAGGTGTCTATTTTCAATTGTACATGAACCTTATGGCCACCTTGTATAATGGAAGGGGTCATCCCAACAGAGGATGCAGCATGTAAAAGATTGCTTTACACTTCTGCCTAAGTTTGTTTTCTCTCAAGACTTAAACAGAATTCTAGGGTTCAAGAAAAAATCAATGCCTCCCACAGTTACTTTTTACATTTTTCCCAATCTTCCTTTCCCTTGTGCTTTGCCAAAGGAGTTCCAGTACATATGAACATCTGATGACCCACCCTGCATGTTAATTGACCAGCCACACACATGTGTAGCCTCCAGTTGGGACTTCCCATGGCAATGAAAACATATAAGTCATTGAACAATTCTGAGAGAGGAATGCAACCTTGGACAGCAGTTTGGGGAGGTGTACCTTGTAGGATTAGCTCTTCTGTGGGGACAAATTTAATATCATTGGTGTATGAACTACACAAAAGGTAAGTCAAGAAACTGGAAATCTTCTCTCTACCCAGCACTTACACAGCAATATTTCTGATCTGGTCCCTGAGTCTAATTTTATGGTTTTCACTTTTGAGCTTCTTTTGAGCTCTTCAAGTCAATATGCTGGAAGTATAAAAAGTATGTGAACTTATTGTAGAAAGGCTATTTGGGGGACCCAAAGTCAGATAACATTGATCGATAATCAAGAACTTTTGGTGAGTCCACTAGATAATCATTATTATTTGAAAATCTGAAATTAACCAAATATATGATGCTATGCTTGAACCCCCTGAACATCCATGTTGTTGAGTGTGTATGTGAATATGTGCATGTATTTATATATTCTCTTTACATTCTCTTTTAAACACTTTATACGTTATAAAAATATAAACATAATTAATTGTAAATTAATATATGTACCTTTAAATTCTATGTTGTTTATGAATAATACTTCTTTTTCTTCTGAGGCCTTAACTTGAAAAATTGAATTTGCTCTTTCCTATTATAAAACCTACGCATGGCCTTCTAATATTCTTTGTGAAAACTATTTGACAATAACAAACTTGTTCTCCTTTAATCCTTGGGACAAACAGTAATTTCTATTTATTTAAGTCTTAGTTTTCTGACTATTAATGTGCAAAGGGTCATATTGTGAAATAAAGGCTTAACAAATATCCTGTTTAGAATATCAATGAGTTACTTTTAGTCATCAAAAAGAAAATGCAAGGATTCTTTTAAAAAGTAAATACTAAACTGTTACAAAACTCATTTGGAGAGAAAGAAATTAAAAAACATTCATTTGAAACTGTCTGGCTTACAGCTTGTTTTAAAGCTTGGCATGGTGGTTAGGAATTTGAAGAGGTCTTTGAGTACCTCAGATAATAGTTTCTTTACCATCCCATTACACAGAGAAAGGAGCTGAGGCTGCAACTTGGCTGCAAAGTCAGGCATAGAATCCATGGACTTGACACCCTATTATTTTGCTCTTTCCACTTCCTGTACATGATTAAGTTGGACCAAAGCTTTACAGGCACATTTTAGCATCTCTAGAGCATCTAATATACCTGTCTATATTATTAACTCACCATCACATCCTCTGACTTACTTGGCATCTGGATGGGTGCCTGTCTTTTGTGGAAAAAGGAGGCTAAGAATTTGGATTAAAATCTTTACTTGAGTTTTATTACATGGTCTATTTGGGGGAAGTTAACATTCTAATACTAAATATTGACTTATCTGGCCCAAGTTCTCTAGTAGATAATTATGTAACGGGTTGGGATGGCTGCTGTTGTTATGGGTTGGTGCTCTGGCTTGGGCTCTGGGGTCCTGCGTTCATGTGGACACCAGTCTGACTTCCAACTCAGAACATAGTCATCTTTCTGCTAGGGACTTGTATACACAGCAGGCTGGAAGTACCCCCAAATTGTTTTCTACCCACCAACACTTCCATTCCATTAGCATAAGCCCCTCAACCATGACTGATAGGTACTGGTGTATAAATACCACACCTCCCTCCCTCTTCAGTTAGAATAATTCTGAGGCATATGCTCAACACTAATTCCCAGAGATTTTCAGCAGACTTGTGTTCCCAGCTACCAATACTGGTTACATACATGAGGACATGTTCTTCATTGGTTTTCATTCCTCTTCTAACTCATTTCTGCACACCCCCTTCAGAATTTCCCAGACTGAGTTTCAGTATAAACTATTTGCACTTGAATCCTTGTGTCAGGATCTGCTTCTAAGTGAACTTAAATAAAGTTGGGGACAGCAGCCATGGTAGCATGGATTACATGCTCTAAATAAGTTAAGAATGAAATATATGGGAATACCTAAGACAGATTTTAAGCTTCTCTGTTGAATTTTTAAAAATATGAGGAGGAGGTTATTTAGATGAGAAGAAAGCAGATAGTTCCAGAAAGGGGAGATAACAAGTACATCTTTGCTTAGAAGCAAAAGATGGTACACGATAACGTTACAGGTCTACGGAGCTGAGAGCAAGTCAGTGTGACTGTGATGAGCTGGAGAGACAAATGCAGAGAGGAAAGACCACAGAGGCAGTCAAGGGACAGATCAGGAGGATGCTTGGGAGCTCAGCCAAAGAGATGCTGCTTTTTGTGAGAGTAATAAAGAGGTATTATGAGAAGTTAAGGAGAGCAGTGATATGATTAGATTTCTGCTTCATGACGAGTCATATGTGACAGCAGTCGACAGAATGAGACTAAGAAAGGGATGGATGCATATAATGTTGACATAAAGATGGAAAGAGGAAACTGAGGGAATTCTCTTCTGAAAGTGTTTACTATCTCTGAAGTAGGAGCCTTAGTCCATTCAAGCTGCTGAAAAAAACTACCAAGGACTCAGTGGCTTATAAGCAAAAGAAATGTATTTTGAATCATTCTGGAGGCTAGAAGTTCAACATAAGAGTGCCATCATGGTCGGGTTCTGTGGACAACCTCTTCTGGTGGCAGACTGCTGAATCTGCATGACTATATCCTCACAGAGAAAAATGATGTCTAGAAAGTTCTCTGGGATATCTTTCATAAGGGCACTAAACCCACTAAGGAAGGCTCATGACCTAAATTATCTCCCGAATGCCCCACCGAATGCCCCAAAGTTATCACACTGGGTGTTGGAGGTTCAACATATGACTTTTGGAGGGGGGCACAAATATTCAGCCCTTAACAGTGAACATCCAGGCCATGTGAACAGAGAAGCAGAGGACATGTTTGGATAGAAGAAAGTGTAAAGTGCAAACAGCTCCAGATGGGTATTATAGGATATGGGTACTGACATATATGTGGGGTCTGACAATCAAGTTCATGAACTCATCCTGGAAAAATGCCACACACCTCATTGCTGAATATCACTATGGTCACCTTAGGAATATTTCCCTTAGGAAGCTATGCACCAATGCAAAAGCGTGGCCCACCCTTCAGAGAAAGTCCAGAACTCTTTTTCTGGATTGACCATCCATGACAATTAAGTTTGAAAATGTGCCACCATGCACTTACGTTAGCAGCACTGTACAAACAACTCAGTCAAGTTTCATAACCTTGGTATATCAGTGCCTTACAGTTGTTTTCCTGTGGACTTTTGGCGATACCTTGCTGAGTGGTGTTCATTATTGTTGTTGTGTGTTCTGTGGGCCGTAAGATGACAGCTCTGATGATTAGTCCAGAAAAAGAGTTCCAAAATTGTTTTGAAGGGTGGGCCAGGTGCTTGCATTAGTGCATAGTTTCCCAAGGGGAGTACATCAAAGATGATCATAGTGATATTTAGCAATGAGGTATGTAGTGCTTTTTCTAGCATGAGGTCATGAACTTAATTGTCAAATTTTGTGTACAGAGGGTACCCTTAAAATGTATACACACATTAAGAAAAAAAACCTATGTTAATGTATTAAAATTGTAATACTTAATGCTGATAACAAAAGATGACTACAAGTCATGTCAACTACCTCTTATAATTGTATTGAGTTTTACAAATTTAATACAGATTTTTCCTTTCTTAAAATGTGTAAAATTTATATACATTTTTTGGCCTGTGTGGGGGTGGGTCGGTGTCTTATTTATTTCAGTTTCTTTCTTTTCTGGGCTGACATTCAGCTCATATTTAAGGGGATTCCTTCAGAGTCAGCTATGAAATAGACACCAGACTGCTGGTAATGGCTCAAAACCAGCCTTTGTTGTAGTGAGTTTTTCTCCCCTTATGCAGTTATAAGCATTTGATCTACTTCAATTGAATTTGATGTTAATGCAAAAATTAAAGTAAGTGTCTTTGTCTTTGTCTGTAGCGAGGGATGTTACAAAAGACAAGACACTTTAATATTCACATTCATGATTTTTTCTCCCTCTGTCTCTACACATACACACACACACACACACACACACAAATTCTCATTATTCAGAGTAGTTCAATATGGTCTCCACAACCACTGAATTAACAAGTATGGAACTAAACCATAGATCTAGGGGAAATAAAAGGTTTGGATCCTGTGAGCCTCTGGTCACATTTTTGTCAACCAATCAATACATAACCATGTTTTAAAGTCACCTTGCTTAATATTGTTGATTCATTAACATTGAACTTACAGCCAACAGCATTCTAAGTCACATCTAAAGAAAGCTTATCTGATGTATATTTTCTCTGTAAGGCGCATCACAGCCTCCTGGCATTTAGGAACACTTAGCACTTCAGCACTATACTTGGGGGGCATTTTAAATTACCAAGAAAAAGCACAAAAATGTAGCAGTGGCTCACACCTATACTCCTAGCACTCTAGGAGCACAAGGTGGGTGGACTGCTTGAGCTCACGGCTTCAAGACCAGCCTGAGGAGGAGAGAGATCCCATCTCTAAAAATAGCTGGGAATTGTGACAGGCACCTGTGGTTCCAGCTACTCAGGAAGCTGAGGCAAGAGAATGGCTTGAGCCCAAGAGTCTAAGGTTGCTATGAGTTATGACACCAGGGCACTTTACTCAAGGTGACAAACTAAGACTCTGTCTCAAAAAAAAAAAAAAAAAGGAAATGCAAAATGACCAAACAAAAACATGGCACTAGGGCGGCACCTGTGGCTCAGTGAGTAGGGCACCAGCCCCATATACAGAGGGTGGCAGGTTTGAACCGGGCCCTGGCCAAACTGCAACAAAAAAATAGCCAGGTGTTGTGGCTGGTTCCTATAGTCCCAGATACCTGGGAGTCTGAGGCAAGAGGACCACCTAAGCCCAAGAGCTGGAGGTTACTCTGAGCTGTGATGTGACAGCACTCTACTGAGGGCAACAGAGTAAGACTCTGTCTCTACCAAAAAAAAAAAAAAAAAGTGGCATTAAATAAACAACAAAATGGATATCTCTTTTCAGTCTAAACCTGAACTAAGAAGGCAGAGTGCAGCCTTATTGTCTCAGCTGGGAACATGGGTGTGCAACTCAAAATTTCCTCACTGTATGCATGCCTGAGAATGACCAACAATGACCTCAAGTATTGATCTGGGGCTTTCAAATAAATTTTAAGAAATAGGTGAATTTGTAAATACAAAATCTGTGATTAGTGAGGATCAACCCCATGGGTACCACAGAAATAAATACTTCCCAAACACCAACTAGTATTTCTTGACATGTTAGAAATCGTTCCATGCCACAAACTAAAAGGATCTTGCAACTGACAGAGAGTTCTATGTGAAGTCTCCTCAAGAATGGATCCTTAGAAAAGGTTTTGAAGTTTGGAAACTACTAAAAAACAACCTATAACAACTGAACTGCTTTTCTTTCTCTTTTATTTATTTATTTGTGTGTGTGTAATATGCCTTCTGTGAGCTACCTCCCTTCTGGGCTCCTTTTTACTTCTTTGCATATGTTCCATCAGCAAAACATCGAAATGGTATCTACATCTTGTGCACATAAGGCCAATGTGTGACACTGGATAGTGAATACCTTGAAATTCTTTGTGTAGAGCGTTCCCACCTTTGACAGAATAATAGAAACTAGTTTTTGACTTCTGCTTTTTAAACAACTGTTGTCAGAAGGTCGTAATACAGTAGAATCTCCATAGTTGATGCCCTCCCTACGTGGACCACCTTCTTAAGTTGACCTAATTTTCATAGATTGGGCACGCACCACATGTGAGTTTCAGAACAGTAGGCCTAGTTCCTTGCATTGAACACCTCCGTAGGTTGCTCAGTTACTACAGTCCCTTGGGTCACCTTACAGAGGTTCTACTAAACACTTTTGGCAAACCTTTTGGAGCTTTTACTCCTTCAGTATTTTGCCTGCTGCAGTCAGGAGTTTCACTGTCACTGGAGAACACAGTAGCAAATAGGCCATAAACTGTGCAGCTAAGGAGAATGGATCAGCACTGCATCACCTCTCCCTTTGAAAACAAAGGCATCTTGGATTGTTTATTCCAGGGCCCATTGTTTTCCTAATTCGTCATATTTTGTATAAACTTATAATGGCTATTTTGCTGTAAGACACATGTAGAAACCATACACATTTGAGGTTCTTAGTGAGCATTCTCCTCAGATACTGGAAATTACTATCCACCCCCCTGCCAGAAATATTGTCTTCATCTATTGTCATGAGGTCAAATTAATACATTTGTTCCATAATGGGTATAATGGCCAAATTTTTTGTGTCCATACCCTATCTAATTTCATTTAATAACAGATTATGCTTCCATTAGGGCTCAATGTTTAAAACCTCTTTTTTAGCATTCTCTGTCCTAAAGCTAGTTTTACTGAGTATGCGTCCAATGGTAAAAGTCATTGCAAGTATGTTTTTGAAGTCCATAATCCCACCGTAAATGATCATCCCTAGTCTGCCCCCCACCCCAGACAGTGAGGTCTTATTCATTAGGAACAATTCACCCCTCTAGTGGAAGGATCTCAGTATTGCAGCTTCAAACTCCAACAAATAGCTAAATAGGCTTCAAGACTTAAACAGCATCTGCAGATTTTTAGAAAATTATTACAAAATTCCCCCTTTTATGCTGGTTTGTTATTAAATATAACCCAATAGAGAAATCTCTTTAAAATGTTAATTTGCTTTCTTATGTTTATACACAGGGAAATACTTACAGCTATAAAAAGGCTGTACTAACACTGACTAATAGATTTTTGTTTACACTCATCTCCATTTTCCCCGTGTTTAAAGTCAAATAGAAATTGATTGGAAAAATGGTTTTTGGTCTTCTTTACAGAGTTAAACAATAACGGGGAATTTTTTTTCCATATGCTTTCTATAAACAGCAAGTTGTTTTTTTTTTTTTCTTTAATCAACACTTTGGTACCAACGGGGAAAACTATGAAATCAAACAGAATCACAGAGGAAAGCAGTGATATAGTGATGTTACTACCCAGGAATACTGGAAGCTATTGTGAGAACAATGCAAAGATTCTGATTTCAGCTCTGCTACTGAGATGTCCTTGTCAGTAAAAATGTGAGAACTAAAAAGCGCTTTCAAGATTTACTATTCCAAAATGTCCAAGAGGTGAAATAATTTGTCCAAGGTCACGGAGCTAGTTAGTGGCCAGGCATAAGCCCATTTCTCTTGATTTTGAAATCCATAACTCTTCCTGGCGCACAGTCCTGATAATTATGCCACAACAGAAGTAGAGATTGAATGGGGTTCAATGCCACCTTGGCGGTGCACCGCCCAGGTTCTCATCAACCTTTTCCACTCTGGAGGTCTCTATTCTCATCTGTACAGTGAGCATGATGGGGGTACCCACCCCAGAGATGTTTTTGCAGGGTTAAAAATGAGATGCTGTAGGAAAACTCCTTAGTACAGGACTAGATGCATAATAAGCACTCAGTATGGGCTGGCAATCATATCTATTCGTATTATTATTACTATGGGCTTTTTCTCTGCTGGTTTGGGGCATTCTAAAAACAGAACTTCTTTTCACTCCTGGGAGTAAATGAGTATGTAAATTAAGGGAAATTTAAGTCTTTGTTTTTTATTCCATTACTCATAAGTATTTTGGTGCTATAGGAGCGTTACTAACCTTACCCTTCATTTATGCAGTGATATAAGGGTGATAACAGCTGTTTTAAGAGAGGATTTTGATTTTTTTAGAGCATCATATGCATTGCCTCTATTAAGCCAGATTTGTAAAATAATTTAGTATAATTTAGATACTATGGTATATTAGAAACCTAAGATTATAAAGTGCAAATGAGAATTTTTTTTCCCCCGCTGCTGACATCATAACAGTTTTTACAGAGCCATTATCATCTCAATGGATACGATGTCATGCAGTCATTATCCTCAGATCATAACGAGGTAGACCATTAGTGCTTCCTTTGGAGACCTTATGGTCTGAGATGTTAATGAGCCTTTGGGGAACCCTAAATCCTTGGACGGTTGGCAGGGTACTCCAGACCATAACTGAACCTTCTTCACAATGACAATGGATCCTGTCAATTTTTACTAAGGAGCTTCTTAATTCCCCAATCATTAAGACAGTGGAAGACCTTATTACACTAACCTATAATTAAGCAAGCTTTCAGCCATAAATCCCTTCTGTAGAGTCCTTCCCTTTATTCAATATGGCATTCGTAAAGGGTAAGGCTCCCACGAGGAACTCTGGAGACAACGCTCCCCTTGGCAAAAATCTCGCAGGATGAGGATTCTCTCTGGTTTCACTCAAGATACCATCAAGCCCTATTCACACCCTCCCAAAGACACAAAACAATAAAAGTCCCTTAGGTATAAACCAGACATCTCTAGCAACTGGCCTGGCAGGCATTGCTTGTTACAAGTGTCATTGGGATTAATCTGTGTTTGAGTATTTACGCTAAACATGTAGATAGAGAAACACAAGTTCAAAGCACTATCACCGCCGTTCATTAGAAAGACTGGATCATAAAGGTACATTATTGACATCAGAATGTGAGGTGATACTACAGAAAGGAATGGGACAATTCCGGGGTATTTTCTCAACGACTGTTATAAACAGCATGTACTATGAACTAAATGAGAAAATATATGTGGAAAAAGGCTTAATAAATATATTTCTTCTTATTTTAAAGGAAGATGAGTTCAATGTCAACTTTTCACTATTGACTCATTTCTTTAAGCCTCAGTTTCTCAATAACTAAATGACTGGATCGTTACATCCTGCTATACAAAATTACTAGAAGACTACTGCATTTGTTCTTTTCTATGAAGGGAAAGAATCCATAGCATGGTAAAGTGATAAATGTTATCCTCTCTATTCAGATAGGGAAATATAGTGGCTTGATTACAAGGGAGGATGACTATCTTAACTCAAAATTTACTGCTGAAAAAAAAGCAGAAAGCCAACCAGAAAGAGAAATTATGTGCTGCCATAAAAATCAAAAATGAAAGAATCCAACCATTGACCTTGGGTGTACAGAAACTAGAAGTTCCCTCATTCTTTTTGATAATCCTAGATTTTTCATCTAAATTTCATTCGACCTCAAGCAGACCTGCATTTGGCTTATTACTGAAATTTCATTGCTGAAATTTTCCAGTGTAAGAAGTTTTCTAATCAGAAGTTAAATTTATAGAAAATCTCCACTGTATTGAAGAAGAAATAAATGTCTGCTTCTGCATTTTGTGCTTTGGGAATTTGAGTTAGTTTTATTGTGGTGTTTTCAAATCAGGTCTCCAATTCTAATAGGGAAAAAGAATCACACAGGACCCCATCTCTGTACCAAAGCCCTGAATGAATTGAAAATTTATAAAGGGGTCTGAGCTTTGCTGGAAGTTTTAATAAGAAACACCTGCCTTTCACTTTCTCTCTATCATAAGATAATTAGTGCTTTAAGGACATTCAGAAACCAGGGTTTGTGATATATTTGGGACTTTTTTTGTTGTTCTATTTACGTCATTTTCTTAAGGCAAGCTATCTTTTTTTGCTTTTCTTTTGTTTGTGATCACTTTGTATCTGATCATTATGTCAGGGAAATCTGAGGAACTAAACTAAACCCTGAAGAGAGGTGCAACAGGTAAGCTAGTTGAACGTTTTCATCTTCCAAGGGCATTTCAGTAGAATTCTCCACGTTCATCCATCACATCCATTCTCCCGAAGCCTCAAACAGGAAAGGTCCTTTAAAATACTGACTTCTCTCCACTATGCTAACTATTCCCCCTATGAGATCATACAGCCTTCTCTCCCCAGAATTGCTTAAAATGCAATATGAATAGCAATAAAAACAAAACAAGAGCCAGGCTCATGGCTCTTGCCCCTGTCTGCTTCCTAGATCCAGGAGGCATGTTCACACCTGCACACACACACACACACACACACACACTCATCATACACCCCATGTATCTTTTCTCCTCCCTCCACTTACTTCCCCAAAGGGACAGCTCTAGTCTAAGAGGCTTTTATTTAGAAAGTCAGAGATCAGTTAACAATGCCACTGGATATCTGAATAAGATCCAGGTTTACACATGCTCTAACTTAGGAACTGAGCATCTTCTCCTGAAAAGGTAGCTTTGTACTGTGGCCCCTGCCCAAGCCAAATTTATCTGCATTATCCAAGAGGGCACACCCTTGCCTCAATCTTCAAATTGGGTGAGATGCACTTATGAGATGTACCAGAGCTGTGGAAAAAAAAAAAAAAGATCTGACAATAGTCCAAGATCAAATTAGAGATTAACAAAGGAACTAAATATAAGCCCTTGAAGGGCAGATGTAAATCGGATAAGCTTTAATATTACAAGACTAAGAAAAGAATTCTAAGATAAGAATAAAAAGCAGAATGCATCTACTCTGAAGGAAGAGACAGAGTGAGATGTAGGCTGCATTGAGTACTTTTCTTGCCTATACAGAAAGGCATGACCTGGGCACCCTTGGAAGACCATCGCAGTTACGGGGAAGAGCTACATCTTCTGGGGGGCGGGGTCATCTAATTATACCAAAAAAAGAGAAGATGCTGAGTCAGCAGCTGTGACTCAGGCGTGAGAAGGAGGTAGGAAATTGAAGCTGATGCCCTGCACATCTGCCTTCCAACTTAAGAATGCCATTTGTTTTCAGGCCTGCTGATTAAAACTGCAGTTAGTGCCACCCAATAAAATTTTCTGCCCTAGTAGAATTATCACATATTTAGTCCAATATGATAACCATTAGCCTCATCCTGGCTTTTGAGCTCAAGAATCCTGGCTCATGCAACTGAGGAAATAAATCTGTAAAATAATTTTGTTTCATTATAATTTACATTTAATAATAAGAAAATTATATTTAAACAGATACCAACGTCTAGTGGCTTCCATAGTGGATGGCAAAACTCTGGAAAATAAGGATCATTGCAAAGGATCTCCCTGGATCACATGCTGTCTTGATCAATAGCTTCCCTTAGAAGCTGTGAAACCTCTCAGAGCCTCAAACGCTTTACCTGCCAAAGGACCTCACTCAGGACTAGCTCTTGCCGTTGTAAGTATTATACACGATGCGTATGGGGCGGTACCCGAAAACAACGTCGATGCACACACAACAGCACCTAGATCTTTTCTAACGCCCTTCTCCAGCTGAAGGAATTGGCTGATGCTAGGGCTGGAATAGGAAATACGCAAAATGAGAAGGGGATATCTCGTTAAGATGGGAAGGAAGAAAGGGTTCAAGAGACAAAGAATTGCAGTACATCAGTCACACCGGAGCCGACTAAAAGAGCTCCTTCATTAACCAAGTTGGAATATTCTGAGCAAAAGAGGGTGGCTTCATAAAGCTCGTGTGTGATTTAAAATAAACAACTATGTCTGTTTTGTTTTTGTATCTGTCCATTTAAAATGCACAACTATTATCTAACTTGTGTAGTGTTGGATTAGAACCCATAGTATAAAATAAATAGCCATCTGTCCATAATAATATAATTATAGTTGAATAAAGGAAAAATAACTCTCATGAAGACAAATCTACATACCTTATATAGATACATCATCTTCAAGGACTACTTTTGGTTTATTTTATTCTTATCATTTATTTCCTTATTTTTATTATTTCCATTCTTCTTTGTGATGCTGTTAACTAAGAATTTGGTGTTCTGTTTCTTTTAAAATTAGGGGAGAGTAAGAAAGCTGAGATGAAAAAATGTCAACATGAAATATTATCCAAGGACCATTCAATGGGGCAGTGTGGAGAGAGAACAGAAAGACCCCGGAGAAACAGTGGCATCAGAATATTATAACCCGCTGAATGTTGATGGTGCATTATGATTCTTCCAGTATTAAAATGAGATTGTTATTTCTCCCTCTTCATTTCTGGGTGAAGGCCTCACCAACAGCTTGAACTTTACCTAACAAATGTGCAAAAAAAAAAAAAAAAAAGCAACCTAATCATTTGTACCCTTATATTAATCAGAAATAAAAAGAATAAAATAAAATAGGATTGTTATTCCTGTGGTCTTTCCCAGCAAGGAAAGACATTAACTGGGGGAAAAGTAGTTATGTTTTATTTTGCTGTGCTTCCACTACTATTTCTACAACAGAAGGAACATCTATGAGGGAAATTTCTTCCAAGAGGACAAAACTTTTTTTCAAGCTAAACTTCATTAATCTTCCCAGCACCATCTGGGTTAGGGGGCAAGCTCTCTTCTTGAGAGCTGCTACCTCGAGACTCAAGTTGATGAACTTGTTAGGGCCGTGTGGCGAAGCCCAGACGGGCTCCAGACTCTCACAGAATCTGATGTCTGAATATTCGGCAACTTCCTAGGCTGTTTCCTCTAAAGAATCCTCCCAAGTAATGAAAACTGCTTTCATCTGAAGTTTGCACTGTGCAAGTATGACCCCTGCATCTTCCTAATGAGTCCTGCGTGGAGAGAGGGGTTAAATGAGTTGGTCCCGGAATGAGTCAGCAGTGCTCAACGGAAATAAGCACATGCCCCCAGAGCCTCCTCCAGGGATCTTTCTAAAATGATGAGCTAAACTCAGAGAAGGTCACAGCCATGTTCTCCTACCACCTGCTTCAACATTATCAATGACTCCCTCTATGCCCGTGGGATAATATGCCTGGACATAGAGAGAAAGCCCTGTGTGACCTAGAGCTACCTCTTCAGACTCAGTATCCACTCACCCCCTCACACCCTCCACACTCTAGAACTAACCATCTCAGGCTTCCAAGCTGCTGCTCTGTGTTGTAACTTTTTTCCTGTTGTCCTCACTGCCCCCCATGGACCCGTCCTTCACCTTTACCCTCACCTCCATTTCCCTGCTGCCCACTTGGCAAGCTCCTTTACCATTCCAAACTCTCATCACAAACTTCTACCACCAACCAGGATGTCCAATTATTTTGGTTTGCAAGGAAAAGAAAGGGTCCCTGGGACTCAGAATTTCAGTTCTGCAACCAGAAAAATTCCACCCAATCTTGGTCGAGTTGGCCCTCCCACCTCATCTCTTACTGATAAAATCAATGACTCTCTCCTCTTGTTCCCCTACACTTTTTATTTTTAATATTAGTAAAAGCGGCTCACTACCCTGCATTTATTGACATGTTTATTATAGTGTCAACTCAAGTGAGACCTTGTTCCATTTATCTTTTTAGCCCTAGATAAGGTTCCTCACCTAGCAGCACATTAGAATCACTTGAGAAACTTTTCTTCTTTTTGTTGGTTTTAAGTACCAATGCTCAGGACCCCAATCCCCAGAGACTCTGATTGAATTCATCTGAGGTGAAGCCTGAGCATGGGGGATTTTTCTGAAGCTTAACCAAGTGATTCTAATGTGCAGTCAAGGTTGCTAACACCTGCTCTAGGGTAATTATTCTCAGTTGGGAGTACCCACACATTGCAACCACACACATCACCCCAGCCCCACTACCCACAGATTCCAATTTAATTCCCTTGCAATGGAGTCCTGGCAGCTGTATATTTTAGCATCAGGTGATGTTAATCCGTGGCTATAGTTAATCACTGTTTAAATACACAGAGGGCGCCCAAAAAATGTATACACATTTTAAGAAAGGAAAGAGCACTGTATTAAATTTGTAATACTCAAGTCATGTTTGACTTTTGCAATTACAAAAGGTGCTCAACGTGACTTGTATTAATCTTTGGTTATTAGTATATATTAAATATACTACTGTAATATTCTTTCTTACAATGGGTATTTTTTAGCACCCTCT
Source organism: Galagoides demidoff (assembly GCA_963574575.1). Classification (NCBI taxonomy): domain Eukaryota; kingdom Metazoa; phylum Chordata; class Mammalia; order Primates; family Galagidae; genus Galagoides; species Galagoides demidoff. The sequence continues at coordinate 59,413 of CAUYQV010118253.1, forward strand.
AATGTGTATATATATATATGGATACATATATATTTGAATTTTATGTACATCCAAATTCCAGCCCACCATCTTACTGCCCTTAACTCTTTTCAGGCCTCTAGGTATTAATAAATACTGACTATAAACAGATTTAGCATCTAACGTAATGCTTTCAATTTATGGCTCATAACACTACAGAAGCTTTTTTTCCTTAAAAGTTCCTACAAGCTCCTTCCCACCTTCATTATTAAATTATGCCCTAGTCTATCTCTAAATCCTCATTACTTAGCCTTTGTCAAAGCCTTTCTCCTAGTTTCTGCTACTGCACTCACATCCATAGTTTTATTTTCCTTCCTTGCCACCAAGTAACACTTGAATAAAAGAATTTTTTTTTCAACTCTGTTGTACCACCTTTTTAACTCCCCCCTGGTCCCCTGTACCTCCTCTGGTGACCAGCTGAGATCACAAGCATGTCCCCCAACTCAGAAACTTGTCATTCTGCCAGAAAGGAGTCACTCACAGATTTTTCAATGATTGGTTCTTTCATGTCAGTAAGGGAAGAGTTCAGTGGCCACCCCCTTGGAGAGCCCTGTCCGGCCCCCTCAGTCATCCCTCTCCTATGATTTCTCAAGGTTTATCCTATCACTGTTTTCTGACATTATCCCATTCTGTTATTGCTTTTGTCTGACTCTTTCCAGAATGTAAGTACCACAAGACAAAAGAATTTGTTCATCTTTTTTCCTGATGTATTAATGGTGACTATAATATCTGGCCAAAAATATTTACTAAAATGAAATAGGTATCTATCCATGGATAGCATAGGGGCTAGTTAGGAAGCCAACATCACTGGGGCTGGAGCTATTGACTTAGACACTAAATGTAGCTGTTTTCAAAATAGCTCAGACACCATAAATGAGCAGAAAGTATGTCTCACGAGCCCATATTCATGTCATCATGTTCAAAACAGTGTGATTTCATGAAAATTATGCGCTCTGACATTCAAAAGTCATTGGCTGGGCTTCCCCTTGTCACTTCTAGTCATACCATCAAGGGAACCTGACTCACTGATCGGTGTTCGCCTTCTGTGGGGACTTATTAGAAATGTAAACATGTGAGCACCAATCTGAACGCACCAAACCAGAGTTTCTGCAGTTGGGGCCCAGGAAATTGTCTCCCCGAGAGCAGTTCCCTTGATTCTTACATATACTCAATTGGAGAAGCACTGATCCAGGTCAAATTAGGAAAGCAAGAGCCCAGGAACTTTATGCTAAAAGCTTGTTGGAGGACAAAGTGATAATGATGAATGCAGAAACTTATAACACGTAGGAGGTGCTCAAGAGATTAGTTTCCTTTAATTTGCATTTAAAAAAAATAGACCTAATTATCTTCAGTTGGGCAGAATTCTCACAATTGTTTCTTCTGGATGTCCACCCTACTAGGAAAAGAAAGAAGCCTGGCGGGGTGGGGGGGGAGCTAATTTCCTATCCATAAGGAAAGAACAGAAGAGCCATAAAGATGATGTCTATCAGGGGTTATTTAGGACAGGGGCAAACAGTCCTTCATACCTCAGTGGCCCCCTAAACTACAGCACAGTTCAATAATTGATGTCCATAATGATGGTCCTGCATTATTAAGTAAAGGCAAAATTCTTCTCCAGAGTCTCTCTGGTCAAGTGTATTCAATTTCTATTAAAAAGGTTTCTGTTTGAAATATTTAAGTCTTTTTTTGTGCAAGCCCAAATGGGACAAGCTTTGGTTATTTGGCATATTTTAGATAAAATTATCTTGTTCCCTGAGGATTCCAGATTAGACATAAGTATGTACTTGTCAATATATTTCCCCCAGTGAGTAGGAATTAACAGAAGAGCTGTGTCTTCTCTGACCTTAGAAACTCCATTTAGCCCCTAGGTCAAGTGACCATGACAGGTCCCCAGGAGGACTGTGGCCCCAGGAGCTGATTGGCTTCAGTCACCTGCATTTTCTATTGTTAAGAGAATGGGTCATCACTGCCCTCTTGGATACCCTTTAAACTTGTGCTCTTGCCAGATAAGCTAAAGGGATAGCAATTCTCAAAGTCACTGGCATTTATTGAAAGCCAAAGAAATTAGTGAGCTCTGACATTTACAGCTCTTAAACATTAAAGAAGTTAAAAGTAGTTTGAGCAAGGTTCAAGTCTTAAATGTAACACCGTAAGAGTTGCTGTTAATTCTCCAATAATTACTCTGTTTATTATTTCAACAGTCAGATTTACAGTTCCAGTTCAGCCCTAACTTTAACAACATGGTCTCTCACCTTCCCAACTTTTCAATTTCCCAATGACCTAAATTATCTCTCTCGGGGCATTTCCTAAAGGGTTCATAATTTAGAGAGCTTACACGATGTCAAGATTTGTTATAGTTACTTTACTTATGTTAATTTATTTAATCTTCACAATAACCCAATAAGGTAGGGATTCTGATGAGATTGATTTTTAGAGGTGAGGATTCGATACAGAGATAGGCTGTGATTTATGCAAGTTTACTATGTCTGGTAGGTGCACAGCTATGATCTACCTTCAGAATCTGTGTGGTTAACCATTCTGCAATGCCATCTTCGAACAAACTAAGTTTTGGTGGAGGAAAAGACAACAAACTCTGAATTATTTATTATGTGGGATAGAGGTCATAAAGCTCTGATCTGGGGCAAGTTAGAGTAACCCTTCCATCCTACCATGTTGCTTCCCCTTTCAATAATACCACCACCTTTTCCTTACCCTCCATAGCAATCTGGGAATGGATGAAACTCATGTAAGCAACTGCTTAAAATCTGCTTATCTTCTCTTTGACATTTGATGTTTCAAACTCAGTTCAGGTAATCTAGTTAGCCGGAGTCTTGGGAAAAGACTACTGCAAATGAAGTGAACACCAATGGTTAATATGAAGTTTGGAAAACGTGTGTTGTTTTGGCTTTACTCACTTGGTTTTAGTCTCTCTTAATATTAACAATTGATACCTTCCTATGTTTCTTTTGAAACTATTGAAGTTATGCACGATATACATACATTATACATGTATGCAGAACATTTACAATATGTCTGTGCATGCGCATTAGACTCACACGTTTGTGACCCACATACTATCGATGTATATACAAGCCTGCCCAGCCATTCTTCCCTCTGTAAGAGAAAGCAGTGAAGGGGAACACTGGTGCACAATGAGTTCAGAAAGGAGGTGGGCATTCGCTTAGTTGTATTGAACAAAGAAAAGAAAACCTGTCAAGCAGGCTTGAATTCTAAACAAAATAAAGCTTCTGATGAGGACAGCAGGTTCATCCCTGAAAGGAGTCATTTTTCTCTAGACACGTCTTGAGCCTGAGGTTTGATGCAAGAGCAGATAGGACCAGTCTCTTTCACCTCTTCTGGGGGAAATGCAGGGCTCAGTCGGGATGGGTGAATGAGAAAATGCTTTTGGCTTTTCAGTGAATACAGAATAAATGTCACTTTCTTTGGAAATGACCTTTCTGCTATTCTCATCTTGTATATATAGTTGCTGTGTGAGAGAATCCATGCCTGCGAATTTCATTTCTGAAGGTACAACAGAATCATTCCATAGTCGTTTTCAAGATGGATGGACTCAAAAACATCAAAATCAGAGGGAAGAATTGATTTCATCAGTGATCTTGGAAAAATCAACGTATGTCCTCCTCTAGTGCAATTTTGTAGGGATTTTAGATTCTTATCAGATGAGTATTTGGATCCAGATATGTGGTGTGCTTCTTAGGAAACATTTGCCTGGAATTGTTGGCTTTCATTAGCCAAAGAAAACTGACAACCTGTACCTTTTTGGGGAGACTTTTCTTGGCCCTCTGTCCTTAAGACAGACTGAGTAGCTCAAATGAGCTTTCTTGAAATTCAGGGATGGTCATATTTGTGATGTTAAGAAAAAATGAAAGTGTGTGTACTCTGTTGTAGAATTGCCAGACAAACACCCAGGTCTAACACACAGGTCTTAAATGGTCAGCACATGTAAGCAGTAGATACTGTAGCTTGTTTAAGCTTAGAATTGCTGCAAATGTGTTGTGTTCTTCCAGGACTAATAATGCAATGCCAAAAGCAATCAAGGTTTTAAAAAATCTCAGCTGTCTGGCAAATGGATGATCATTATTATAGCAAATCACCATGCACCTAAGAACAAATGAAGTTTATAGTTCAGTGTAATTCAATGGCTGGATTTCATCACCAGCTCTCCAAAGCAGGGCAATCCGTCATAGGAGTACACCGAGTAATTTCAATTTGAAGATCTAACCAAGGTCTAATTAAGGAACAACTGCAATCTCCTCCCATTCACCACTCCCCCACCCTCTCCACCCTAAACCCTTCTTCATCTGAGATTGGTTACCTGTCCTAAATTTTCTTATGGGAAATACATTTACCAAAATTCTCTCCACAAATCTCATCTTTGTTCATGCCAGACCTTGCCTCAAAGCACATCAGCTTTCAGATGCAGAAAGAAGGAAAAAGTGGTGTGTGAGTAGAGCCACTGGTTTGTAGACTCCTTGAAAGAAGTGACTGCATCTTGTCCCCTAAAATGGAACAGCACAATGCCTGAAATGCAGCACTATAGTTGCTGAATAAAGTAATAAATCAACATATAGTCGAGTGTCATTAATCCAGAATCCATTAATATAGGATTTGTTTTAACTCACGCAAGCCTCAATCTTGGGTTTTGATCTGCACACTTTTATGATGAAAAGCTATTTGTTTAGTGATTTATGACTAATACCTTGACAGGTTGTAGGTATGAGCTGTGAAGGATAATCTATGTTATATAGCGCTATTTTAAATGCAGTATTTATATACAAATACCTTTTATGCTAATTTCATAGCATCTTGACCTGCTCATTAACAGGGATATAAGAAATCAACATGGCATGGTGGAAAAAAATTAAAAGGGTAATTAGAAGCCCTGGGCTCTGATGCCAGCTCCACCGCTCGTTAGGAGTGTCACCTTGGCCAAGTCACTTAACTCCTCTGAGTGTGTTTCCTCACCTGTCAAATGAAGAGATTGAACCAGGGTATCCACAAGGGCTCCTTCCAGCCTTACCACTTTATGATATGAAAGAACCACCAAATGGCAGCACACTCTTTCAATCCATCCTAGGCATAATTCTCCCTCATATCATAGGACTGGCTTTTTTTTTTTCCCTAGACAGAGTCTCACTTTATCGCCCTTGGTAGAGTCTTGTGGTGTCACAGCTCACAGCAACCTCCAACTCCCTCTGCATTTGTTAAAAGCAGGGTGCATAGTCAACCTCAAATTTAAGCCCACCTCCTGGGTTTAGGCGACTCTCTTGTCTCAACCTCTCAAGTAGCTGGAACAATAGGAGGACTGGCTTTTACACATACTGTTTCTTGAGCCTGCAATGCTCTTTCCTGCCATTGCAACTCCCTTCCAGTACTTTCTTCCTCTGATCCTTCAGGAGATGGAGTCCTCAAAACAGCTTTCTCTTTTCAAGTTCTATCATAATCTTGCATAGCTGTCTTCCTCTCTTTCCTCATACACATCACCATCGCACTTTCAATTACTTATTTTTGGGTTAGCGTCCATCACCTCCACTAGACTGTTTGCAGCACCAAGGCAAGGATGGTGTCTGTTTTGTCTGCTTGCTTTGCCTTTATTAATTGTTAATTTTTACTTTGCATCATCAGCCTATCATGATGCCTATCACAGAGAAGGTGCTCAAGAAATAGTTGTGCAATGAATGAGTGAAATGAATATACGACAGTTTCAAGCACATTCATGTCTGCAGTTGAAAGGGGAGCAGAGTTTGCACATGTCAACCTTACTCCCATTACTGTGTGAAAAAGACTTAAAAGTCATAAAATGGCCCTTTTTCAATTCTACCTCATTTCTTTAATTATATCATCTGCAAATGACTTCAAAGTAAAAGATAATTATTTTGGTACCAGTTTAGAAGTTAGCATGGAAGTGACACAAATTTGAACCAAGATTTTAAAACTCACTTTATATGGTGACATTTAGGGACAGTCCTGTGGCTAGGTCTAGCATAATTTGAATCTGTATAGTTGATTTCTTCCAGAAATGCCGCCACGATGCTGTTTAAATATGTGTATAATTTTAGGCTTTAAGTTTTCCTATGACAGTTTTCCTCAATAGATTTATATTCATGTATGAAGATTTTATGTATGTCTCTCTATATGTAATATATACAGAGAGATAAGAGAGAAATAAAAACTTACTGAACTGACTTAATTCCAAGTCATTCTTTTTAGTTTTACCTTATGTTTCTCCTGTTTTTGAAGCTGGTTAGATTCGGAAGCAGTTTTTCTCCAGTCATTTTCTCTGATTTTAAACCTTTCCATTGGCAATGAATTTTGATCATGAAGCACAGAAATTTCACATTTACAGAAGTTCACTGTATGAATATATTTCACGCTATTAACTCGAGTCCCAAATCATATGTAACTAAGCACGGGTGCCCCCTGTCATCTTCGTCGCCGATCCCCTTCTTTTTTCTCAGATAGAAGAAGTTGTGATTTATACTAAATCCTGGCATTAAAAGAATAACTCATATGTCTCCTTTGCTGATTGTTCCAGGCTTGAAGGATGGCATGTAATCATAAACAGGTTTTAACAGTGTCAGTTTAGAATTTCAAGGAAGAGAAGCAACACATCAAATAGCAATATTACAATCGAAGTGAGGCTAACTAGGTTGAAACACATGAATCTAATTTCCGCTTTGATGTGTGATCCCAGAACGGCTTCTTTCCATTTTCCCAGAGAATACCAGTTTTTACCCAATATCTTTGGGGAGCCTAAAATTCTGTAAACATCATAAACAAAAAGCCTTTTAGTCATAATTATTTTAAATTTCCCAAAAGGTTATGATGTTGCCACCATGGGCAACTGTTGAGTTCTCAGAAAAGTAGCTATTAAGCTACGGTCATTCTTGAGAGAATCCTTCGTTATTTTTATCCTTGATTAACTTTATAGGTTGATGCACCAGTATTCTTTGACACATCAACAAGCATCCCACCCAAGCATCCTTGGGTACTTGAGTTTGTAGACAAATTAACATACAAATCCTCTAAAAGAAGACTTTTACCCGTTGGCCTTTTTTAAATAAACCACCTCAAAGTGGTATAAGTGAGGTATGACTTGACTTGGGTGGTTCTTCTGGTCTGTTTCAGATCTTATTTTTGCCTGTAGTCATCTACATTCAACTAGAGCCTTCCTTAGCTAGGAGGGCTCTCTCTCATTTCTCTGGTGATTGGCAGGTAGGCTGGCCCATGCATTATACCTATTTTTATTTAAAAAAAAAATCATTGGAATATAACCAGGCTCATTTGTTGAACAGGGTTGTTGAGTAGTTGTGACAGATCATATGGCCTACAAAGGCTAAAATATTTATTATCTCACCCTTTAAGGAAAAGTTTACCAATCTATTGTATAGAAACTTTCAGATGGGATAATTTGTCTCTTTTCTATGTCAGAGAAAAAGAAAAAAAATGCCTCAGTGCACCACATTTGTTAAATTTGAGATTGCACCCTGCTTTTAAGGAGTAAAGACATGAACTTGTTCTTTCTGAGAGAACAGCAACACATATTGCAGAGACGTGGTTGTAGTGATGAGATTTTTCCTCCATTTTTACAATCTACCACAACATGAAGATGTAATTACCTTTTTAACTTCTTTAAATAGAACAAGTTTTTGAACTAACAGACTATGTGCAGCTATTTCTCCTTTGTATTCTCTCTAGATCCCTTGACTTCTACGTGAAGGCCTCTTTCTGTCCAGCTCCCCACAGCTCACCCCAGACAGCCAAATGTGAGTGCCCAGTTTACAACGAGAAAGAAATTAGTTGATCCTCTGGTAAGGGAGGCAGAAGATTTTCATGTGTTCTGGTAGAGCAAATATCCCTTACTCCCAACATCTAGCAATTCAGATGATGTAGGATCAAGAAAAATAGAGAGGAGGACCTGCTCAGATAGGAAAACAACCCTGAAAAACAGTGAGCCCTTTGAGAAGGGATGATGAGCCTATTTTCAAATGTTTGTTTGCCTTTTGTCTTGTCTTTATCAGAGAAGGTTCTGTTCATACCTCTTGCCCCATGGTAGACAGAACTGCTTACTCTTCTGTTGAGTTGTATGTAGATTCTAGTTACCAACCCTTTGTCAGATTCATACCCTAAACGTATCTTTTCCCATTCTGAAGGTTGTCTTTTTGCTTTACTTGCTGTGTCCTTTGCTGTGTAAGTTTTCAGCTTATGTTGCAATGGCTGCTGAAGTCTTGGCAGAGGGAGGGAATCAGGCAACAGTTCAAGGAACATAGTTGCATTCTGAGTCATTATGGAGTTGTTCTTTCTGTTTCCCTGATTCAAGACAGTTCCATCTTAGCAGTTCATCTCATATTGATAACCTCTTCTGGGGTGACGTTTCCTTGAGATTCAGTGCACATGAACTCATAAGGCTATCCATCCAGTGGGCCACTCCGAAGATGATCATCCATTCAAAGCCGATGCATGCTTAGCCTATTAGCAAAAGTATAAACACCTTCCCTTGCCTTTGTTTTCTCCAATTTCAATGCAGATTTTTGCAAGTGTTGCAATCTTTAAAACCTTATTTAACAGCCTTTTCATATTCTTTGAGACAATTAAAAATTGAATTTGGGACTCACTTTCCAAGAATATGTTACTTGCCATAATAATATCATCATCCTCTAAGTGGGCGATTAGATGTGTTTATAAATCAGACATGCAAAAGACACATTTTATCATCATGATTTTTGCTGGTTTGTATTTAGATTGCTTCTTGCAATTTCTACTTTTAGTTGTTAAGAGTCGTTCTGGTTGACTTTTTAAATGTGCAAAATCAGAATGTAGAAGTAAAATTCCTATCAATGTTGAAAAAAATGATAGTTAAGAACCGTTCAAACCAAATTTATATTTCAGTCATTTGATTTCCCCCAAATGGAGAAAAAAGCCCAATCAACAGAAGAGCTTGTTTCCCAGTGGTTCATAATTCTCTTTAAGTGAACATTCAAGAAAAACATTTTCCCAGTGTTACACCGAGTAGAGAAGAAACTCCCTAAAGACATATTAAAGCAAAGAGAGAGAGAGACATCAGAGGAAGGGAGGAGAAATCGCTACAATGGGAAGACCCACGGTCTTGGAGCAGTCATAATGGAGATGGTTCCATTTGAATGAATGCCTAATGAGCTCAGGAACGGTAGTGCCAGCCATGGACCTGTGTACAGCTCATCTGTACACTCAGCGAGGAGTGCCCTGTTGCCAGCCACATAATGGTTGTTTTGGAAATATGGATGTCCAAGAGAAGAGAAAGGATTTTTAAAAAGTGCAAATTTCTCCGTAGTAATACGTGTATAAAACAGCTACACATCCAACTCAGTGTGTTCAAAAGTTTCCCTTTGAAATGGTATGTAGTAAAACATCATAAATTTTGACCCTATTATAGGTCCTTTCTCCCAGCAGTTACAACAGTTTCCAGGGAAAATTTTATTGTCCTCCTAAAGTCAAGGAACTCAGTGGGAAAGAGTGATGTGACAGCTCAAGACTATCTTACAGAAGTACATTTTTATCCAGGTTTATTTTAGTCACAAAACCTCCTGCTCTGTTAACATACAGCAGAATAGGAAACTTCTTTTTTAAGGGGATTCATCTCCTTTTTGTTACAAGATTCCAGCTTGAGCTGACATCTCAGCTCCACGTCACCTCCTCATCGGGGACACTGACAAACCAAACTCTGCTAGCCCCATCCAGCCCCGCACATTGCTTTCTTCAGATTTTCTTACCATCTAAAGCCATCATGCTTTTTGTTTATTATCTGTTTCTCCTATGACAGTGGTTCTCAACCTTCCTAAAGCCATGGCCCTTTGATACAATCGGTTGTGACCCACAAGTTGAGAACCTTTGTCCTACAAGAATAGGAGTTCTGTGGATGCAGGAATCTATAGGGATGTTTAGTATTCCATTCTTAGCACAATGCCCAACACACAATAGGTACTCAATAAATATCATTAAAAGAATGAAGGAATGGGGCAATGGAGGTGTGCCCTATGTTATCTCCAAGAAAATATTCTGGATGCTGAGATTGGAAGAATACAGTGGGACCCAGCCAAGACAAGGAGTGTGTGGAGCCAAGGAGAGGATGAACCTATCGGTGAATGGAAGATGAGGCAGGAGATAGAGCCAGCAGAGGCCCATTTGTTCTAACAATGACTTTATAATTTATTCTAAAAAATATGAGAACCTAACATTTTTTAAAGCTTTCTGCCATTGTGGATTTTTTTTTTCCTATTAACTAGTCTGTAATACAGTTGCATTTTGGTCAAACTGAGGTAGCTGTGGCTAAGGAGGGCTTTATGCAGGTGAGTGGTACAAAATCTCCCAGTTAGTAGGGGTAGAAAAGGAATCTAAACCCAGGTCCACCTAATCCAAAGAGTCTTATTTCCTCTACTCAACTCTTTCCAAGAGGCTATGGCATGCAAACAATTATCACACATTTATATTTGCTAATTGCTACGTGAGTTTTAAACCATTTCAAAGTGATGCATTAAAACTGGTTCTCAAGAAGCTCTGCTTCACTATACTTTAGTTGGTCTGGTTTGAGTAATTGCTTGCCCTTGAAAGCAATAAGGCTGTGTAATCTATGCAAAAGCTATTATTTCTTGATAGCATTTAAACATCGTAATTTTTCATTAAGTCAATCCCTTCTCCCAACTAGTGACTATCAGTTACATGCAACTGTAGAGCTCTATGGAAAAAGGACGCTTGAGGATTTGAGCTTCTGAGACTCACGATGCTGGAAAAGCCACAGAAACCTCAAGCTCCACTCGACTCAAATCTGAAGAAACAGGGGCACACAGGAGTTCATTTCTAAGACTCTGTGCAATCTTTTTTTTTTTTTTCTCCTGTTCAAAATAAAATTTTCTGACTCTACTTTAGGGAGTACCCTCAAGCTTTCCATCTTCTCTGGAAAAATAATTGACAAAGCCTCTTCCTTTTCCTGCAGTAATTAGGAGGTTTCTGCTCCTTCTGCCCCAGAAGGAAAATGCTTTTCACCAGTTTTGCCTCTTCCGCTTCAGAGCTCTGGATAAAATTCTGGGAACGGCGTGAAATGTGTGTAGGTGAAGCATCATCACGGGTAACCCGGAGCAAATCTCTCCCTCTGACACCGACGTGCTTCCCGTCTCCCCAGAGAGTGTAAGTCTGTTCAGCAACACCTGCTAACAACTGAAAAGGAGCAGTGCCTCCTGAAGGGATAATCCCACACAGTTTTTGATCTAATGTGGCAGCCAGAAAGAAGACTTGCCAGGGGTCAGAAGCATTGCTAAACCCGAACTGCCAGGCACCACCCCACAAGCCCCACACGAGGCCTCGGGGACGGAGTGATGTAGGAGTTGACAAGAAACTCTGGCAAAAGGGCCGCTGAAGGCTTTTGATGGCAGGCTGGGAGCTGGCCTTGCCCCGTCTGAAATGCGAACTGCGAGAGAAATTCGGCTCATTTAAAATACCCCTTAGAGAAAGAAATACCAGAGTGAGCTTGGCCAAGTAATATGGAGTCATTCCTTTAAAATGCCTGTTTCTATGAGCTGGTGGCAGAGGCAGCTGTTCTGGGCAGGTTGTCTCTTGCTACCCATTTTGAGGAGGGGGCTCTAAGCGGTGTGCCTGGCCCTCCCGCCCAACCCCGTTCTAAATGTAGTTTTCCAGGTGGCTATCAATAAAATCAGATGATTTGTCATGAAGAAAGCAGGCCAGGTGCAGGGTTCCCAGGATCCCAGACACAGCCTGCTGCTAATGGAATCAACTGCTTAATGAATGAGGGACTTTACACAGACCCTGAGGTTAAAAGTCAACAGGAAAAGCTTCAACAACAACTTTATTAGGCAGATGCGCGCCATGGTATTCCAGGTTAAAAACGCGAGACTTGGGTGGTTTCTCTTCTATTTAAGGATTCCAGTGGACAAAAACAGATTAAAGAAAAAACAACATACTTAATAAATCACCCCAGGATAATTTGCTTTTCAGGTGATTAAATCCCCTTGGCCTTAAGCATCTGCCTTAAAATACTCTCCAAGTTGGGCAAATAATGGCTTAGAAGTACCAGCCCATCACATTTGTTGGGTAGAATAAAATTTTTCAGCTGTGGTCAATATTTATACCAGAAATAATGGTATGTGCAAGAATACTTAATACAAGTTGGGATGAAGAACTGCTACTTAGCCAATATCATTACACAGTTTATGAGGGTAAGAGCAAGTTTGTAAACATCATTGAAAAAAGACCAGACCTGGTTCCAGGGTTAATTGGCACATGACTAGTAGCATCTTGTGTAGTCATGCCAAGTTTCCCAATAAAAAATTGTAAACAGAAAGATAAAGCAGATAGTCTTACAGTATCTCCAAAATTTAAAACTGAAGTCAGCTACCATGTTTCCACGAAAATAAGACACTGTCTTATATTTATTTTTTCTCAAGAAGACACACTAGGGCTTATTTTCAGGGAATGTCTTGTTTTTATTAAGTATAATACAACAATCTCCATTTAGTCAAATACTGTTAAGTCATCTTCTTCTGGAACCTGACAGGGGGAGCCGACCTTGTTGGTAGGGCTGGCGCTAGTGATGTGTGAACTCCTTTCCCCTAGCCATTCACATGTGAACAACAGGATGCCTATGCAAGTGTGAATGGCTCAGAGAAAGGAGCTATGGCAGATAAAAGATATTCCAGTCATCTTACGACTCCGCTGTGAAAGGCATTATGTGGCTATGCAGATATGCTACATAGCCATGCCCATCACTAGGTCTTATTATTGGGGTAGGGCTTATATTTAACAAATGCACAGAAATCCTGCTAGGGCTTATTTTGGGGGTAGGTCTTATTTTGGGGGAAACATGGTATTGCTAGACTCTAGGAAGGATTATTGCTACAATAAGGTCATTGAGAATACAAACTATAAATGAAAAATACATAATAAAAGTTCATTTTTTAAAAAATAAAAAGTATGAAGGGATCATCAAAAATCTCAGAAACAGCAACAAAAAGAGAAAAAGCCAAAATTAACACAAAAGAAAAAAGTAAATCTTGGAGAAAATGGGAAGAGAAGCAACCCCTAGAAATTAGCAAACATGGGGAAATATTAAATATTAAAATATTGTACATTTAAACAAAAAATGAAATTACATAAGAAAGGAATAATCACAGAATGAGAAAGAGTCCCTATGGGTTAAATGCACAATTGTTGGAACTTAAAATTCTTCATAAGGACTGACAATAAAATTCAGAAATAGAGATAAATGGAATAAAAGAGTAAGAGAGAATATGTGAAAAAATATATCACATATACAAAACCAATATAGATATTTCAATGCCAGAATCATAGGGTTTTCAATATGACAAACAGAATGAATTATTGAAGAAAGAGACACAAAAGGATATACGACATTAAATGTAGAAGACCCACTGAGTGCCAAAACTATGAATAAAAATAAAATCACCCTAAGCATATTATTGTAAAATTTTAAGACCCCAATGATAAATAAAAGATCCTAAAAGCATCTAGACTGAGAAAAACAATCACCTGAAAATAAGAAAAATAAGACTGGCATTTTTTAGCAACATTGGATATTAGAAGACAAAATAGAGTCATCAATATTCTAAGAAAAATATTTTGAACCTAGTGTAGTGTGCCTAGTCAAATTATAAAATGTGAACTTAAAATATTTTCAGATAAGAAAGACTCAGAAAGCACTTCCCACACACCATTTTTGAAACTGTGTGAAAATATACTGAAGCAAAATTACACCAACAGAAAGCAAATACTAAAATGGTTTCTTCAAAGCAAATTGGGTCGGGGTAGAGAATGTTGTTATTATTAATTATAATACTTAATTATTTAAATTGACATCAATTGACAATACATTGAAGAATGATGTGATTAGAAGATATTTTATGTCTCTCTTCAAGTATCTTTAGTTAAGAAATAAAAAAACATCACTAGGTCAGTAATTCACAAACTTTAGAATTCAAAAATCAGTACCTGGGTTTCTGAAATTATGAATTAACAAGCCTGGGATGAGGTTGAGGTACCTGTCTCCTGATTCATTTTGAGGTATTTATGGACTACATGCTGAGAAACACTACATCGGGAGACTCTCCAGGATGGGTATGGTGTCTTTTTTTCTCTTGACACAGTGTGTTTATTGAGGAATTGAATTCATAAGAAAAGTGGATCTCAGTCCAGTAATAAATGCTGCTATTTCAGATAGCACACCATTCCCATGTAAATATCACAAATCCCTCTTGTTCTTGTACCAGTCTCAGATGATATAAGATTTATTTTTAAATAAAATTCTAAGCCCATCCCCCAAATTGAGTGAAAGCCCTTTAGACCAAGGGGTCCCCAGAGAAACCTTAAAAACTGAGCTCCTGGCCAAGATAAGACAGAATGTAGGACACACCTCATTATATCCCCTCTCTCCCTCATTGCCATCCTACTTCCTTTCTTAAGAGTTAAATAGAAACCAGTTCTTTGAAAAAATTTGCTCCACTGATTTCAACCAACTGCCTGACTACACCCAGACTCCCTTCCCTGCCTGCAGTTTCAACAGAACTGTTTAGCATGCCTTCCTGAAAAGTGACCACCAACCAAAGGACTGCTTCTGGTGGGTCCATGGAGTCTACACCTAGGAAACTTCTGTGTCCTGCCCCATCTTTTAATGTATACAGCTTAATTCTAGAGTATTTAAATTTAAGTCTTTACCCCACAGTGAACATGGGATGCACGTGAAATGCAAGTTTGTGTCCTGCGCATATGTGCAACCCTGCTTGGGAATATGTATAGCTTTCCCTATTACTTAATAAAGATATATAAACAGCCAGATGCAGTGGCTCATGCCTGTAATGCTAGCACTCTGGGAGGCCGAGGTGGGTAGATTGCTTGAGCTCAGGAGTTTGAGACCAGCCTGAGCAGGAGTGAGACCCTGTTTCTAAAAATAGCCACACACTGTGGTGGGTGCCTGTATTCCCAGCTACTTGGGAGACTGAGGCAGGAGGATCAGTTGAGCCCAGGAGTTTGAGGTTGCTGTCAGCTCTGATGATATCACAGCACTCTACCCGGAGTGACAGAGTCGGCCTCTCAAGAAAACAAAAATAAAAAATAAAGATGCATATGTATGTAGCCAATACATTCAGCATAGATTGTCTCACCCTTCCTCCTTTGAAGTGTGTTTGCTTTTGGTCTCTGCTGGAGGCTACATTTCCCAGTCTGCAAGATCTCTAGTTGGTAGGCTGCAACACTTTATAAGAAATAAAGTGCTATTCTCCAAATTTATGAATCTCACTAATTTTGGAGTCAAAATAGAGAATTTTATAAAACTGAAATAACACATTAAGATGAAAGGTGTACTACTCTACAAGCCAAGATTTCTACAAATAATGGATCATGAATTAGATAGAAAGGGAAAGGTTTGGAAAACAGTATGTTGGTGATTATTGCTTTGCTGCCCTTTATCTGCTCCCTGTCAGGGAGTGGTGTTTGGAGATAATGCCATCTCAATCCAAAGTAAAGCCTAATGAAAATGTTTGAAAATGTAAAAAATGTACATTGTTTTGCTTTTTAACTCTAAATCCAAAACAGTTATTTAATCAGAAATCAAGAGGAAACCATTCACCTGACTTGTTGACACATAACTTGATTGAGGACGGGCTTCCCTACAAGAGCCTAAGACAAGAAGAGAGTGCAAGTAATTTATGTGGAAGGGGACCCCAGGAAGTTTCAAACAGGGAATGAGGAAGGAATAAAGGAAAGGGACAGTAAGTAGTAAGGGTGCATTATCAACCAAGTTTTGCTGTGAGAAACTGATGCTCACATTCACTGTTGGTGTTTTATAAGAGAGAGTCTTGCTCTATCTCCCAGACTAGAATGCACTGATACAACTATAGCTCATTACAACCTTGAACTCCTGGTCTCAAGCAATTCTCCTTCAGCCTCCTAAGTAGCTGAGACCACAGGTACACACCACCACACTTGGCTATGCTGACTGGGCTAGTTTTGAACTACTGGCCTCAAGTGATCCTCCTAACTTGGTCTCCCAAAATGCTGGGATTACAGCTCTGAGCCACTGTGCTTGGCCTACTTCTGACTTCTAAGAGATAAATCAGAACATGTCTGTAGGTTGTCCCAAATGAGAGGTTAAGACACTGGGAAACTACTATTGTATCATTGAGCTAGTCCCATGAGATAAATTTCCAGCAATGTCAACTTCCCAGTACTTCCATCCTGTCTTCAAGCATGTCCAGGAGGGCTCCAGAGGCCAAATCCCAGCTGCTTACCGTATGAAGCGATTAGCCTCCACAGAGATGTGAGTATGGAAGAAATAAGAGTAGGGCATTGCCAGCATCTGTTGTGTATCTGTTTACAAAATGTCATTAAAGAACATGAAAACCAACACAAAACTATCACCTCATTGAGGTCGATTTAGAGGCAAAAAATTCAACTGAAGATCACACAGAAGACATATTTCCGTAAAATATTTAATGATCAGAAAAATTTTAGCAAAATGTTTTATATTCTTGGGAGGATATACACACTATATCTTCTGCCTAATCAAAGCAAAGACTCAGATGAGAAAATTAAATGTGGTAGAAAAATCGGATGAGGAGAAAGGGAAAATCATGGGAAAAGAGTGTTTTAAGAGGAATAATGATGAAGTTATTTGTAGAGTTAAATTCTGCATTGAAGCGAGGAAATAGTACCATTAGTACTGTAGAAAATAGAATGAATGATACATCGTATAAAGGAAAAATTTGAGATATTATATAATACATAAGAAAAAGGCAAAACAACAAATTTAGGGACAAAGGTAGAAAATTGAAATTCCAGGGCAGAGCTGTAAGATTAACTCTTCAGCATTTTCCAACCTTATTTAGCAATGGTGCTTACCCCCTCCTACAGGAATGTTATAGAGGATACATCATACAATAACAAAACAATAAAATAAGAATCATTGTTTAGTCTCCAGACCTTGGCCACGTGTGCTAGGTCATAAAACAGGAGCAAAGAAGCCAGTGTGTGGTGGGGAGGATACATCACAAAGGAGAAATCAGAGACCAGAATCCCTCAAAGTCTGACCTTCCTCACTCGTGTTTGTTCTGGACACCTGCTGGACTTTTCCATTGCTCTTTTATCTCTGCCTTGTCTGTGTTTCTCAAATTACCCCCAGAGTCCTTTCATTAAATTCCTGTTTTTGCTTAAGTTAGTTAGAATTGACCTTTTGTCATTAGCATCTAAAAAGTCCTGAAAAATACAAAAAGTTAACTGTGGTCCCAATGGTTGAGGAAAAAATGATTTACACTGGATTCAGACAAACCAAAAAAGTACCTAAGAGCTGAAGGTACCTGTGACATGTCCTTTGATCAACTCATGGCAACGGGTGAGCAGGGATGAGGACATCTACCTTCATTCAGCTTCTGAGAGCAGGAGAGCTAGCACAGGAAGCGTCATTTCTCCACAGGTGGAAAGCCCTGGGCCCTTAGAGAGCAGCCAGAACCACAGTGACTCCAAATTAAACACTAATGACGATTGCTTAGGAACACAAGGCACCTGGCGGCTTACTCATAGTTATTCAAAACAATCGGGCACCTCGTGGCCTTCGGGTGAGAAAGCCTAATTGAACTCATCTTCCCCACACTAGCCCAAGAAAACTGCAAATTACAAATGTTGGTAAAAAAGAAAATGGAATATTCCGAAAAGAACCATTTATGAGACTTAAATAATTTTTTTGAGCTAAAAGTAGGTGGGAGCTTATGGTGGCCATAATTTACAGTCATCTCCAATGAGTACACACTTCCAAAATCCCCTCCCTTGAGTACCCACAGAACTTGTGCCAAGAAAACATGGCGAAGATAATGGGATGTTATTCCTATGATTGAAAGCCTGTGTTCACATATAGAGATTCTCCTTGCTGGGTTAAGGAAGTAAACCACTACCTTGGAGCAGAATTATGGAACCAGCTACCTTCTAGGAGTGAAGGACAGCCTCCAGAAAACAGGCAGCAAAAGCCCATCATACAGCTGCCAGAAAATGACTTCTGCCAGTAATCTCAATGAACTTGGAAGAAGGTTCTTCCCAGGTGAGCATCCAGAGGAGAAAGCAGCCAGATCACCCCTTCCAGATTCTAAAACAGGCCCCAGTCAAGCTGGGCCTTGACTCCTGACCCAGAGACAGTAGGCTAATCATTGTGTATTGCTTTAAGCTGCAAAGTTTGCATTTTTTTATGTGGTAATAGAAAAGCAATAAATACAAGGCAGAAAGGCTTCTCAAGTTTCTGGCAAAACAAAGGAATAGAAGAAGCATATTTTCTTGGGAAAATTTTTGTATTGCATTTTGGCAGAGTTTCTATTTACAACTGTAAAAAACAATGTCCGACACACAGACGAAGCCAGGGGTGGGGGGGGAGGAAACCTCTCATAGAGTTACAAAAACCAAATTTAGTTATTTTAAAAGAAATTAACCTCAGACTTCTCATCTGAAGCACGGAAAGTCTGAGGGCATTGTGGTGACGTCTGCCAGGCAGGAGAAAGGCTTTTATAAGAAAGTTTTTCTACCACATTTCCTTTCATGCATGAAAACAACAAAAAAGACATTCTCAGGCATATGAGATCTGAGAAACTATTAGAAGTATTTGTATTTATATATGTGTATGTGTGCATTTCAACTTTGGTTGGCTGATATAGATATATACATACATGGATATACACAGATCTAGATAGATACATTATATACTACATACAGGTAAAATATAATATTCTCACGTGTGTATATGTGTGCATGTATATATCAGCTAATATGCATTCAGCAAAAGTTGAATAAAATTAACACCATAATACTAAGTTTTCATATAAAGTGAATGTGATTTTTCTTGCTAAAATATCCCTTAGTCCAAAAACTACCTTATTCACCACAAAGTCCTAAGGCAGAACATCAATTTATATGATAAATTTGACTGAATTAGTCCCAATAATGAATCTTCAAGGATATTGAGGCACTGGTGATATTTCACAATATTATCTGGAAATTTTTAAATGAAAAGAATTTCATTTTGATTCATTATCTTTCATCATAAGAATAACCTGTAATGAATAAAATAGACTTAAAATTTTTCACTTGCAGCATCAGATTCCAGAATACGTGTAAATGTCATAACAACCTCGGAAAAGCAAACAAATTTCAGCTATTGAAGGGCAGGGACAGTTAAGAATGAGGGAGAAAAGTACAAGGAAAATACAGGAAAATTTGAATGTGGAGGGTTTTGTTGTTGTTGTGTAATATAACAATTAGAAAAATTGTTTTTCTGCTAATTCTTCAATAAATTTTTAACAAGGAGATAACATAAGCCTCTTTACAAAGAAGAAGGAACATAAAATTAGAAATATGAGTCTCGGCTCGGCGCCTGTGGCTCAATCGGCTAAGGCGCCAGCCACGTACACCTAAGGTGGTGGCTTCGAATCCCCAGCCCAGGTCCACCAAACAACAATGATGGCTGCAACCAAAAAATGGCCGGGCGTTGTGGCGGGTGCCCGTGGTCCCAGCTACTTGGGAGGCGGAGGCAGGAGACTAGCTTGAGCCCAGGAGTTGGAGGTTGCTATGAGCTGTGATGCCATGGCACTCTACCCAGGGGGATAGCTTGAGGCTCCGTCTCAAAAAAAAAAAAAAAAGAAAGAAATATGAGTCTCCATCTATGAGATTCTATAAACATTCAGGGGGAAATCTCAAGAAATCCCAGGAAAATTGGGTTACAACAATGTGGAAGGCATATTTTTGATGCTGACTTAAATATTTTGAATGCTGTGTGAGCACAGAAATCCTAGGTCTTGTTTTCATAGGCTAAGTACTTCTCCTTGTTACTTGTGATGTTTACCAGCCATGTCAACCTGCTTTCAAAGGTCTAGGAGAGAAAATTGATTTTAAAGTCATTTTTTAAAATCTACATTAAAAATAATGTTATCTGATCCATCAATGAGAATGTCATAGGCTGTAAAAAATATTTTAAGTGATTGTATGAAATCACATTCTCAATGTGTAGCTAGCTACTAGTTAAATATTTAGTAGATAACAAGAATCTCTCTTATTTTTTTCTCCTTCCCCACTTGCGTAGTTTCATTAGTTTAAACTATGAAAACTATGCAACTTCATGTATTTGAAATAGCAGCAAATGATTCTGTTTAACTGCCATCTTCTGTGGTTCAATAAAATATTAGTTAAAAAACTAAATGCAACTCTGAACTCTACTGATAATATTTTTTATAGAAATATAGATTTGATATAAAACAGTCTAAGGGCAAAGCAAACTATAGTACCATTTATACAATAGAGTTGGTAATATACTTCTAGAAATTTATACTAAGGAAATAATAAGAAATATAGTAAAATATTATCTGTAATGGTATGTAGCACAGCATTACCTATAACAAATTTGGATAAATCCTACAAAGAAAACAAGGGTGTGATTAAAATTGATTATGAAAAATTAATGGGAAGATAAATATTATAGTAATTTACTAAAAATGCTTATATCCAAGGGCTTTCTATCTTTTTATTCTAGTGTATAAAAGCAAATAAAATAATTTAATTACATTTATTCTTTGTGTTACCATACACATTGTAAAAGCTTGTTGTATTAGAACAAATACGATATACACATTAGAGAGATAGATGAGAGGGGACCCACAGGGGAGTTGGATGACCCAATTATGGAGGCTGAGAAGTCCCATGACAGACCATCTGCAGCTAGAGACCCAGTGAAGACTGTACTGTGGCTCAGTCCAAGTCTCATAACCAGGAAACCTGACAGTGTCACTCTCTGTTCAAGGCCAAAGGGTTGAGGATCGAGGGGCTGAAGATATAAATCCAGAAGTCCAAAGCCAGAAGGCCTGGAGTTCTCAAGTCCAAGGGTAAGATAAGAGTATTACCCAGCTCTCAGAGAAAGAGAAAAATCACCATTGGAGTCAATCTGTGCTCCCAGCTGATTGGAGGGTGCCCAGGTGCCCACTCACATTCAGGGAGGCTCTTCCTGCTCAGTTTCCTCTTCACATGCCAGTCTCCCAGAGAAACACCCTCACAGACATGCCCAGAAATAATCCCTTACTAGCTTTTTAGGTAATCCTCAGTCTGGTCATGTTGACACTTAATATTAAGCCTCACACTTTTATAATAGAGAACTACGAAAAGGAGAAATAAGTCACCCATAGCTCTGTCTTGCTCTCTTTTAACAATAACTAGAGTTATTTAGCATTTTAATTTTACTTACTATTTTACCATATATAAATTCTCGAATTTCTGGGTTCAAATCTCAGCTAGACTACATGTGAGTTGTATGTCATTTTGGCAATTAACACCTTCCCATAGGTGTGTTCTCTCATCTGCATAGTAAAGACAATGACAGTACTTATTCACACTAGTGGCCTTATGCAAAGAACTATTATATAGAATAACAGATGATATATATTAGCACCTAGCATACATAAAGCAAAACAGATAGACCTAAAACAAACTATCTCAAGAATGGAGGAAAAAGTATCCAATGAATTCAGCCCCGCTATGAATCTAATTTAAAGCTTTAACCCAATTATAGCCTAAGAAGAAGGGAAAAGGAGAGACAGACGGGAGGGAAGCGGGGAGGATGGGTGGAGGAAGGGTAATTGGTGGGAAGACAAGGGTACATGTGAAATTTACAAGGTGTAGAGTATGAATGTCTTAACACGAAAACTAGGAAAATGCCGTGAAGGCTATGTTAACCAGTTTGATGAAAATATTTCAAATTGTGAGTGGAACCAGCACATTGTACCCCGTGATTACATTATTATACTCAGCTATGATTTAATTAAAAAAAGAAAGAAAGAAATAGATAAATCAATACTGATAGTTGGTGTTTTCAATACCCCTCTCTCAGTATCTGAAAAAAAACCTGAAGATTTAGTGAAGATACAAAGGACACGAGCCTGGGTATGAAATAATTTGAACTAATTGATATGTACACAATATGCCAGTGAACAACAGCATTTCTTTTCAAATACAAATAAATATTCCCTAAGACTATATTCTGAAAAATGATACAAATCTAGATAAATATAAATGAACTGAAGCCATGCAAAATGGGTTCACTTACTACATAGAATTAACTAAAAACCAGTAACAGAAAGAATACAAAGAAAGTGTCCAAGGGCTCAGCGCCTATGGCTCAATCGGCTAAGGCGCCAGCCACATACACCAAAGGTGGTGGGTTCAAATCCCCAGCCCGGGCCTGCCAAACAACAATGATGGCTGCAACCAAAAAAAAAAAATGGCCGGGCATTGTGGCAGGCGCCTGTGGTCCCAGCTACTTGGGAGGCGGAGGCAGGAGACTTGCTTGAGCCCAGGAGTTGGAGGTTGCTATGAGCTGTGATGCCATGGCACTTTACCCAGGAGGATAGCTTGA
>CAUYQV010118258.1:0-29011 GCA_963574575.1 Galagoides demidoff
ATTATGAGAAAGACATGATGGCTATGTTAGCCAGTTGGATGAGAGTTTTCCAAACTGCATATGGAAGCAACACACTGTATCCTATGATAGAATTAATGTACACAATTATGATCTAATAAAAAAAAAGATTATATAAAAAAAAGAGATGAGGTATACAAACCAAATGGGGAGCAGACCCCTGAAAATCTATTCTGAGCTTGGATTCATGAAATCACCCAGGTAGTGCTTTAGAGACTGTAAAGTGCTGTCACAAACATGCCATATTTAATATGATAGATAATACAGCTTTGTGAACAATTAGATGTGGACTCAAAGATTATTCAAAGATGAGTCTTAGTGTAAGAACATGGGAAGCAGGCTCAGTGACAGTAATGACTGATTGTATAAGGCATTAAGGGTAGGTGATTCCAGGGGTAAGAAGATTAGATCAACTTGTAAAGGCCTGGAATTATTTGAAGATAGTAGTGTTGATATCTAGTAGAAAGCTACCATAGCTCTCTATTTAAATTTATTGCTCTCCTACAAACATTTTAAGACAGGAAGAAATGAGAGCTGGGAAGTATCTGGGCATCAGCAATACAGTTGTGATGAAGGGGTGCACTTTACATGGGAGTGAGTACAAGGGGACTAGGAAAAGGGGTCAAGGGCCAAACCCAGAGTAATAGTCTGGGAGGATTGGCTTTGCCTGAGGAAGAGTTGGGACAAGAAACAGCATATTCAGTTGTAGAGCCTAAGTTTAAGAATATGATTGAAGAAGGGTTGGGTCTTGACCAGTGTTAAGTTTAGAAGAAATGTCAAGAAAACAAAGACAAAGAAAAGCTTACTGAATTTTGATCTAATGGTACTGGTGATCTCGCAACTATGGTGGAGTTATTAGTTGTGAGGCTGATGGCTAAGCACAGGTCAAGGATGCCCAGTATAAATGTATAAGGGGGGCATTATTCCTTGCTAACTCTAGTGAACCTTTGCTATCAACTGGTTAATTCTCTCTCTCTCTCTCTCTTTTTTTTTTTGGCATCACAGCTCATAGCAACTTCCAACTTTTGGGCTTAGGAGATTCTCTTGCCTCAGCCTCCCAAGTAGCTGGGATCACAGGTGCCCACCACAACGCCTGGCTATTTAGCTGGTTTGTTATGGTTTAGCTGGGGCCAAGTTTGAACCCTCCACCTTCAGCATATTGGGCCAGTGCCCTACTCACTGAGCTACAGGCGCCACCCCCAACTGGTTAATTCTCAACTCTCACCCCAACTCTATCCATGAATCTCTCTCAATGGTTCTATCTACAGTGGTTTTAAAACATAATTGCAATCTATGACAGTGCTCTCATCAAAGTGAGCGTGTATGTGCCTTTCCCTTACAACTTTCCCCTCCCGTGTGAATGCGTTGACTAACGGAATAAGACAGAACTAATACTATGCAGCTTCTGAGACTGGATCATAAAGTCCTTGTAGCTTCTGACTTATTCACTACAACACTTGTTCTTGGAGCTCTGGGCCACCAGGTAAGAAGTCAAGTTTCTGAGGCTGTCCTATGGAGAGGGCCCACATGGGCATTTTCACCCCTCCCCAGCAAGGCACCAAGCATGAGAGTCCAGCTGTCTTGGACTCTCTAGAAAAGCCCACCTGAATACAACCACATAATCTCCATCAGTATCAGTAGAATAGCAGAATCACCCAGCAGAGCTCTGCTCAATTTCCTGATCCATAAATTGTGAGATATAATAATAAAATGGCTGTTGTTTTAAGGTAGCAAAGGATAACTGGAACACCACCATTACTTGTTTGAGAAACTGGGAGTGGCACGTGTTCTCTCTTTCCCCTGACATTCAACACTATCTCCATGATAAGGAGATGGATGTGGTGGGTAGGCATAGAGTTTTGGGATTTGGACTCCAAAAAGAAGTCACAATACATTTATAAAGAAGCAGAATAAGTTAAAAGTTGGCTGTGTTTCCCTAAGACACATGTTTGGGCTGGGCACTGCAGCTCACACCTTATAATCCTAACACTCTGGGAGGTGAAGGCAGGTGATTGCCCGACCTCAGGAGTTGGAGAGAAGCCTGAGCTAAAGCGAGACCCCCATCTCTAAAAACAGCCAGGTGTTGTCGTGGGTGCCTGTACTCCCGGGTACTCGGGAGGCTGAGGCAAGAATTTGAGATTGCTATGAGTTATGAAGCCACAGCACTCAACCGAGGGCAACAAAGTGAGACCCTGTCAAAAAAAAAAAGGAGAGAGAGACATGTTTGCATGTTTTAAAGGCAGAGTAGGACATAGTGGAGGAGAGGGTGAGAGGAGAGCTATTAGAACGGAAGGAAATGTGAGAAATAAATCTGTTCAAAATAAGAAAGGCTGCAGTCCCAAACAGGTAAGGACAGGTAGGGAGAGAGGACCTGTGACAAGACAAAGGGGCTGATTGATTTGGGACTTTAAGTTAGACTGACAACCTGAGCTTCTGGGATACTATTATAATATTGGGCTAGACAGGGACAGTTGGGAAACTTCTCCAGGAGACAGTGTGTGTTTGGGATGTGCTAAGCACAACGCTGGCTACTAACACTCAAAGAAGCAGAAGTCAAAAACCTCTCACAAGGAGACCCGAGAGGTGAAAGCAGTTCAAGGTTCTGAAAATGGTTCTGCCTTCCAAGGAGCAGGCTGACACTACCACTTCTGAGAGGTTCTGGGAAGTGGGAGAAAGTTTGCCTCAGGTTAGAGAGAATAGTAGGGGAGAGGGTGGTGTCCCCAAAGGGTCAGGTTTCTGTTCTTCTGGCACAAAAGAGAGGTAAGGTATAGGTCAGTGTGAGCAAGGGCAACTGACCTCTTATGACGTAGATAAGGAGTGGCAGCAAGTCCCAAATGTAATAAATTCCTGCTTCCTCTTTTAAAATTCAGAGTCCCATTAACAAACCAATGGCCTTGCTCAAGCTGAGGTCAATCAGAAATCACTACACAAAATGTTTTTATGTTGAATAATAAAGCCTCACAAAGCTTTGCATTTGAATAGTGTTCTACAACTTCCCATGACTCCCTCATTAGCCACCAGTGGGAAATGTGTTGTCGTTACACAGATAAGTGCTCAAATGACAAAGTTACAATTTATAAAATAAGAGATACAAACCTTAAAAATGGGAAGGGAGATATACTTAATATCATTAATAAGGAAAGGTGGATCTTTTAATGAATTAAAATCTTGTTATAAAAATTTATAATTAATGTAACATTTGCATAGAACACCTTTTTTATTTTATATTTTTAAAGAGAAACAGTGTCTTGCTCTGTCACCCTGGCTGCAATACATCACCCTGGCACAATCATCTCACTGCAGCCTCCTGCCTCAGTCTTCTGAGTAGCTGGGTATGGGCATACACCACTATACTCTGATTTCTTTTTACATTTTTAGTGTAGATGGAGATCTCTCTATATTGCCCAGGGTGGTCTTGAACTTCTGGCCTCAAGCAATCATCCTGCCTTGGTCTCCCAAAGTTCTGTGTAGAGGAATGGACACCATGCTTGAAAAGGACAGTTACTGATTCTTATCACATTAAAAGGAAACGCTGAGAACAGGACAGTCTCCTGGCAAGCCTAGAGATGTTTTGTGACTTGGAGGCAATCCCCCAAGTAACTCAGTGTTCCAGAATGAGATAAGATCGGTCACTCACTAGTAAGCATGTGTTAAACATTGATGCTTAGTACTTCTTCATGACCATTGTAGGGAAAGAACACGTGAGGAAGGAGCACCTGGCAATCCTTAGGCATGCAGCCCTCATATGTAATTACCTTAACTCTCCACACTTGTTGTGTATGTCATTACCTTAACTCTCCACACTTGGTGTGTATGACCTTAATAAATAGCCATTGCGGAGGGGGCTCTAGGCTACCCTGTAGTAAGGTTAGCCTGCCTTCCGCAAGCTTGTATTTCTAATCCATATCACACCTGGTTCCTTCCTGCAGCGATGGAGACCAGGGCCTTAGGGGTCGTGATATGCCTTGGCCTCCCAAAGTTCTGGGATTATAGGCATGAGCCACTGTGCCCAGCTCATGTAATAGATTTTAAATTTAATACTGATGATAGCATTATAAACTAGCACAATTCTTTTGGAAAACAGTTTGGCAGTATACATTGAGTCTAGAAAATATCTATATCCTTTGATTCAATAATTCCACTTTGGGATTTTTACCCTAAAATGATCAACTAAAATATGAAAGAGTCCTAGGTAGGCTGATGATTAGAGGGAGTACCAACCTCAGCTTGGGGTCTGGATGTGCATATCTGGGATTGTCTGAGGAGGTGGTGCATGGGTGTAGTAAGGTCTGTCTCCTTCCTAACATGCAAGTAGGAAAGGAGACAGACCTTAAGAATAGGGCAAAAGCAGGGAGAGGACAGTACCAGGTTTTCTTGGTCTACTTCAGTCCAAAGAAGGAAGGGATAATCAAGCTCTGTGTGAAGAAGAAAATATCCTATTTCTAGTCTAATTAAGGAGGGATAGCATCATGGTTGCAATAATGACAGGCCCATGGTCAAATTCTCTCTAAGAGACTTACTGCATAAATATGGACAAATTGCTTAACTTCTCTGAACCTCAAATCTTTACTTCTATGGTGATTGTTCCTGCATCATGGGGTTACTCTTATTAATAGATTTCTGTTTATGCTAAATATGATGTACATAGTTCTCATAACTTGATGAAAGATTTACCCATCTCATACATTTGACAAACATGTATATTGTTTGTTAAATACTTCAAGACTCATTCTGTATTCCAAGGAGAAGGCTGACACCAGGTTCTGGGAAGTTAAGGCATTGAACAAGTATCAGACACTGCAGTAAGGACTGGACGAAATTGAACACATTTAATCTTCATTGCAGCCCTCAGAGGCAGAGACTATTGCTACCCTCACCACAAATGAGGAAACTCAGAGGCTCAGAGTTAAGCAACTTCTTCTAGGTCACATAACCAGTGAGTTGTACACTTAGGATCTGCTTGACTCTTGAACACAACTACTATGTGACACCACAACTGCCTTCCAAATACATTTGTGACATGATACTTCTCTGTGACTGGAAGATGCATAATGGCTAGGAATCCCTACATATTTTTTCAGTAAGTCATATCAAATTTAAAAATCCCAGGTAATATATATTCTTTACTGGGTCTGTATATATTACTAAGGGATTTACAAAGACAACAATAAACATTATACCACCTTTTAGTTTAAAAATCACTTTTTTCTCATCTTCAGTAGAACCTGGTGGAAGAAGTTGGGAAGCTGACATATGAGATTTAGAAAAAATGAGATTTATAGGGATGGAGGCCCCGTGGAGGGAGCAGAGAATGAAAGGGAAGAGATGACTTAGAGAACAGCGTTACTGTCCTCAGATACTTGAAGTCTGAGCCAGTGGACAGGGTTAGATTTCTTTTTTTTTTTTGAGACGGAGCCTCAAGCTGTCCCCCTGGGTAGAGTGCCATGGCATCACAGCTCATAGCAACCTCCAATTCCCGGGCTCGAGTGAGTCTCCTGCCTCTGCCTCCCAAGTAGCTGGGACCACAGGTGCCCGCCACAATGCCCAGACATTTTTTGGTTGCAGCCATCATTGTTGTTTGGCGGGCCTGGGCTGGGAATTCGAACCCTCCACCTTAGGTGTACTTGGCTGGCACCTTAGCCGATTGAGCCACAGGCACCGAGCCAGGGTTAGATTTCTTATGCATACAAATAAGGAAAAGAATTAGTGCCAAGGAGTGGAACCTACAAGTGGACAGATCATAGATGAGTATAAAAATGGTCTAATATGCATCCATGTGACCTGGAAGGGGAGGGTGAACCTGTTTTGGTTAATGAATTCCCTGTCACCATAGGCATTAAATTGCAGGTAGTTTTAGAGCATCAGATTCATTGTCAGAAGACACAAATTTGAGTCTGCCATTTGCTTTCTGTGGGACCTCAGGCAATTTCTTTAATCTCTTTGAGCTTCTGTTTTCCTGTCTTTAATATGGGAGCAGTAACTATAATTACTATGATATTGTGAGGATACAATTAAAGAACACTGTTAAAGCTCTTAGCATAATAACTGCAGAGTGGCGCCTGGAAATAATGACTACAATTCCATTTTCTATTAATTAAGTTTGGATGACCACTTCGCCGGTTGTTGGAGAAAACCAAAACATCAAACTAAGGCATTTACTAAAAGATGTGAACATCCATGATTCTGTGGCCCACCCTGGGATGCAGTTATCAAGAATAACCAGGGGCAGCACAAGGGTGAAATGGGGACATTCCAGCTAAGAATCATCCTTAGGCCTCCTGGTGTGTGGTCACTGCTGAGCCCCTATTTAGATGAGGGCATGGTTGCCAGGCAAGAGGTCACAGCCCAATTCCAGGGCCCTCTCCTTCCATCGTCCCTCCTGTTTCTCATCTACTGAACTAATGGAAATAGCAGAGTGGCACGTCCTGCCTGGCAGAAAGGACTTGGCTAAAGGTGAAGGATTGCAGCCCTGCTGTGAGGCAGACACTGGGGGAAGGAGCAAAGATGAAACCAGGTCACATCAGACACGTACTTTAGGATGTCTGTGGTTCTTTGACTATTTCTAGCACTCAGTGGAAGTCAGAGGACAAGCTAGGAGGCCTTCTCAGCAAGTGCCCTACTTCTTTGAACAAACGTGTCGCTGTGGCCGGCTGTGGATCCTGAGTATCTGGAAAAGATGAAGCCCCAACACTAGCAAAAAGATAGATTTTATGTCATGTATAGCACAATGGGCAAGGCAAAATAAAGAAAAGAAATCACTGTCTTTAAGAGTTTTTACTTTGTTCTTTGAGCTGTTCTATGGTGAGCAGATAATGGGGAGCTTCCCAAAAAGAATTCAGTGTCTTCCACATCTGAGCTGCCCAGGGTGCCGGATCTGAAGGGAAAGCACAGGGAACACCCAGAGATATGCATTTACACATATCATAACGTACAAATATATCTGTGTGCTTAAAATTCCATAAAGCTCCCTTTTTTACATTTGTCTGTGTGGTTAAAATGATTATTTATAAAGAAACACACATGTGACTGATTTTAGAATATCTGTATCCCACAGATAAGAGAATGAACTTCCCTTCTATTAATTTCCTATGGTCTGTTGAATTACCTTTGATCACTCTCTAGGAGAGTTTCTTTGGCTAAGTTTCATTGTGAAATAGATCACTTGGAGTTTACTTTACATTAGGAGATGTACTTTGGGGTTATGCTCCTCCCCATGCGTCTGGGTCTTTGCCCTTTTGCAGTACCCCCTCTTTGTGAAAATCCTTTGCTAAAAACATAATTGTGTGGCATCTCCCAGTAGGGCATGCAGGGATGGGCCTTTGGAGTATCTATCTATTGAGCAGAGCTGTTCTAACATATTCGGAGCAATTGTTTTTTCAAAGAATGTCTAATTCCACTCACATTTACTGAGCACCCACTGCATACACTGTGCCAAGGTCTTAGAAGATGGGCACAGAACTAGATGACTGTGATGTAATATAGTAAGTATAGTGTTAAAGACGTGCACAGGTGATTGAGGATTAGAGAAGAAGAGTATCTAACCTTGACGGTGGGCATTTGGGAGGCTTTCTGAGGAAGGTACTGATGGATCCAAGTCCTGAAGAGTGAGTGGGAGTTACCCAGGCAAGGGTAAGTGAATGGAGGTGGAGAGCAAGGTCATGCCAGGCAGATGAGACAGCACAGCCAAGACAAGAAGTCAAGAAACAGCACAGTAAGTTTGGATGAATAAATGCTCATTGATATTCCTGAACCATACAAGTCAAGGCAGAGGAAAACAAGGGATTAGACTTGAGCTTAGGGAGGCAGGGCAAATCCAGTGATTTTGATTTTATTATCTCATGAGCATAGAGGAGGTTTTGAACAGGGAAGTGATAAATTTTATGCTTTAGATAGACCCATGTGGCTTTAGGATGAAAGTCTTGAGGTCTGTGAGAAAGAATCTATCCCATACCTCTCCTCTCGCTTCTGGTAGTTTGCTGGCAATTTTTGGTGTTCCTTGGCTTGTAGAAGCATGACCCCAGTCTTTGCCTTCATCTTTCCATGGTGTTTCTTCCAGTGTGTGTCTGTGTCCACATTTCCCCAGTCATATCATATTAGGGCCCAGTCGAATGACTTCATCTTAATTTAATTAATTATACATGCAAGAATCCTGTTCCCCCCAAAAGTCACATTCTCCACATACTAGGAGTTATAACTTCAACATATGAATGAGAGGGGAACACAATTCAGTCCATCATTGGTGCCAATGACAAGCTTCAGAGGCATGCCTTGAGTCTGTATGGGTCCCCCCTGTGTTAAGAATGAATAAAAAGGAAAACAAATAAAAAAGAAACATGGTGGCAAAAAGAACTTCTTTTTTTCAAGAACCAGAAGTAAAGGTCCGAAAAACGGTGTAGCCTATAAAAAGTGATGTAGGCCAAACATGGTGGCTGACACCTTTAATCCTAGTACTTTGGGAGACCTAAGGTGGGAGGATGACTGGAGTCCAGGATTTTGAGGTTGCAGTGAGCAATGCTAATACGACTGCACACTAGCCCAGGCAACAGAACAAAATCATGTCTAAAAAAGTTCAAAAAGAAATCATGCTTAGATAAAAATTAAAATAAGATGAGAAGCAGTCAAGTTGAGAAAAAATGGACCTGCAAGAGAAGAAAGAAATACAGGGAAATCAAAATTTCAGTGGTCAAATAGAAATCTGAGTTGGGGATAGCAGAAGAAATAAACAATTTATGGAGAACTACTTAAATTTTGAGATATTACTTTATGTTGTTTCCTCCTATATTTTCCCCCTTTCCCTTCATCTCATTGAAGCAGGTATCTGGTTTCCTGCTCGTTGTTTTAGGAGCTATAAGATGGGGTGGAAAGGTACCCTAAAAGTTGACCTAAAAACTCTTTAGGTCACCCAAAAGTTGACCTAAAAACTCCCCCTTCCGATCTTTTGTTTCCAAAAACCTAAGTCCTAGAAAAGGCAAGAATTTTCAAGTAGAGGCAGAGTGACTTCCAAGAATAGTTTAACCCAGAACTGACTTGCCTCCTCCTCTTCTTCCTCCCTGACCCCCAAACCCCAGGAAAGAAAAGCAGCTTCGGAGCAGTTTTCCCTGCCCCAGGCTTGGCGTGTGCCGAGGAGACAGAATTGAGGAACCTCTCCCGCCCTTGCACTGGATAAGATCCACCGCAGGACCACAGGATGCAGAAACTTCATGAACAACTAAGAATATTATGCCGTGCCTGCCAGATCTCCAGAAAGGAGCTCTGAATCAGAAATGAGGTTGCAGCCCTGAGGTTGCCAGCTCTTAGAGGCACTACCCCAACTGAAATCAGTGACTGGAGAACAAACCAGAAAACTTCCCA
The DNA here is from genome assembly GCA_963574575.1 of Galagoides demidoff. Classification (NCBI taxonomy): domain Eukaryota; kingdom Metazoa; phylum Chordata; class Mammalia; order Primates; family Galagidae; genus Galagoides; species Galagoides demidoff. The sequence goes on from CAUYQV010118258.1 coordinate 9,370, forward strand.
AATGCAGAGAACATTGGACAAGAAAACAAAACTAATTAGATGATAAAACTGAACAGAAGAAGAGTGATTCAATTGTAAGAGATGCAAAGCTCGGCAATATCATCCGCAGGCGCTTTAGTAAAAATCAACTGAACAGACAGCCCAGCTCCGGGAGATGGGTCAAAATGAAGAGCTGAGGGAAGAGGTTGCAGGAGGCACCCAGCCTGGGGCTTGAAGGGACGTCTTCGGCCGGCAGGGGGCTCCCCAGAGCGGGGCTGGCTGCCGCATGGTGGCCTCTGTCTGGTCTGCAGTGCAGGTGCCAGCTCTTGCCATGCGAGACCAGGAGTGCAGCGCTCCCCCCTGCTCCATCACCCGCAGGGCAGGAAGAGGACTACGATCCCGCGGGCCCCACGCCTGAGACTGCCACCCCATCTCCGCACCTCCGCTGGGAGCAGCCCGCCCCGAATGTCCCCAGCCTATGGTTCCAGGAGAGGAGCCTACTGGGCTTAGGAACTTTACTCTCACGGCTTGTGGGTGTGACAGTATTGAACTTTACAGACACAGAGAATAAGTGACAAAAGAGCAGAATAATTAACCTAGAAATGCCACCTGGAATTAGAAATACGTGCGGGAGAAGTCAAGACATGGCAAATAAGGCAATGCAACGTTGTAACTGCACGTATTTCCTCAGTACTTCCGAAATTTCAGCAAAGGGGTGTGGCCACTGTTTCCTGAGAGAACTGTTCTTTTCAGCACCAGGGCTGTCAAACGAATCAGCCTCTGCGTTATAGCTGCCTAGTATTCTTAGGCAAGTCTTCATGACAGGAGTGTTCCAAAAAAAAAAAAAAAATACCCTTCAGAATGCTGTAAAATATTTGGATTTCAGTAGTATACATCAACCTTTAACTTTTGGTAACATAGCCGTTGTATTGTGTATGAAGTTTCTGTATATTTATGTGGTGAGTTATTAAATTGGTATCTGTTTAAGTGATGTCTTCTTACATTATTAAATTGTTTGGGTTACTACCTAAATTTATCTAAAGCCCACCTAGTTTCCGCTATATTCATGATAGCTATTTCATTTTCTTACAGTAACTTTAATTTGTTTTGAGATACCATTTGTTTTGGGAGATCCAGCAATCCAGCTACTGAATTCTGAAGTCACAGGAGTTTCATTTTTGTTGATATCTTTTCTGTTATTTAGTTCCTTTCCTGTGTGCAGGGGACATGGGGGAAAACTGTGAGGTACCCAGAGTTCTGGCTTGTTGAGCAGCAGTTGTTACACTGGTACAGATGATTAGAGAGTGTGGGGAAAGACAGCTGTGTGTGCCATCTCTCCATCCCCGCTTTGCCACTGAAGAATGGGCTGTAGGCCTGACATACTTGCTCACCAAGAGACAAAGAGCCCACACACCCTGCACCAGGCTTCTCACCTTGTATGGGGCTACCTTCCCTGTTTGAGATTCAATGCACTTCTGTTTTCTGCTGAAGTGTGTGCATCAGTGGTCCTTAGGCACCCTCAGCTTTTAGTATCTCAGACTCCAGGGGTGACTTGTATACTTTGTTATACATGCTCTTAGTTTTAATTAATTAAACAATTTAGGTCTTTAAAATCTCAACCAGTTATTTAAGTGACAACCACAATTTTTACCAACGTAAATCATAATTTTCATAGGTTTGGGGTACTTGCCTGGAATGAGTACCCAGAGTTGCTACCATATAGAAATTTGTTAACTATAGAGTTTTCTGTTAATGTGGCTATAACAAAAAGGGATAAAAACTCTAAGCTCAGGAAAATAGGAGAAATGCCTTTTCTAGTACACTTTCTTGAATTCCAGATATCTCGGCTCCAACTTTTTCCAAAGAAATTCTCTGTCCTGAATTCCAGGAGATGCACACACCTGTGCTCTTTGAGAATTTAATCTTGCATTTTCTAGGGAAAATTCAACTCAGAAAAACAACAGTGTAGGTCTGTTGCTTAGTGGTTAGGGCGCCAGCCACATACACTGGGTCTGGGCCTGCTAAACAACTATGATAACTGCAACAACAACAACAAAAATATTCAGGCATTGAATTGTGGCGGGCACCTGTAGTCCCAGCTACTTGGGAGGCTGAGGCAAGAGAATTGCTTTAAGCCCAAGAGTTTGAGGTTGCTATGAGCTGGGACACCATGGCACTCCACAAAGGGTGACATAGTGAGACTCTGTCTCCAACAACAACAACAACAGTGCATTTTCAGTGCATGGCATTTGTCATTGCCCAGGATAATAGCGATCCACAGAAGCTGTAGGAAGGATGAGGAAGGCACTTGCAATGTTTCATCTCTTCTGGGCCTGAAAATACCCTTGACCCTTTACTGTGCTCCTGAGATGGAAATTCAGGGTAACTTCTCACCCCATCTGCAGACCTATCTCCACAGCCAGTAAGGTCTCACAAGATTTTGGTTATCCCCTAAGGCTAGATTCTAAAACTTTCCATAAAGTAAACAGATATGAGGACTCAGAGTGACTTGCTGTTTTCAATCCCCTGTATAATTTGAAAATGTGTCTGTTTCACCCCTCTTTTTAGATCTTTATGATTAGAGTATGATGTTATTTATGATAGAGGATATAATCCGGTCAGAGCAGGAATTTGTGAACTCTTTATGTTTGCTTCATGGTTCCTTCATCCTTTACCACAGTAGCTCATCCAAGTGGGAGCTCATCCAGGTTTTGTTTATTCAACAAATACTTTTTAATAATCATTATGCTTCAAGCAGCATTCTAGGCCCTCAGGATAAAGCCATATATTTGCTTTCATGAAGTTATATTGGGGGTTGAGGAAAGGAAAAAAGAAACAATACATTGGTAATATTTCAGGCAAATAATGAGTGCTATAAATAAAAATAAAGCAGAATAAAGGGACACAGAGGAAGGGAGGGCTGTTGTTTTTAATGCGTTACTCAGGGAAGGCCTCACTAATAAGATGATGTCTTTTAAACAGAGACCAGGATGAAGTAAGAGAACAAGCCATGCCTATATTTGCAAGAGGGGACTACAAGTTCCAAGGCCCTGTGGTAGGAATGTGTTCAAATATCCAAATGACTGCAAGGAGACCAGAGGGAACCAGGGGGAATGTGTCAGGACAGAAAGTGATGGGTTAGAGCATCTGCCAGACTAGAACATTTGGGCCATGGTGAAGATTTTGGATTTAATTATCAGTGTAATGGGAGGCTAATTGAACGTTTGAGAAAAAAAAGTGTATGATCTAGCTTACATTTTAAAAGGAATGATTATAGAGGGACAATGACTAGAGCAGAAAGACCAGTTGGGAGGAGTTTATCCAATACAAGTAAGATGTGATGGTGGTTGGAACTAGGATAGTAGCAGTGGGGGTGGTAAGAACAGATCATATATGCTGGGGACAGGTGATGTGTTTGACATTGGGGGCTAGGAGAAAGGGACAGGTCAAGAATCATTCCAAAGTAATTTCTTTAGCCTGAGCAGATGGAAGAAAGGAAGTAGTAGGGAAGGAGCGAGTTTGAGGGACTGGGTGAAGTAAAGAATTCAGTTTTGGAAACTTGGGTTTAACTTGTCTGCTAGATATCCAAGTGGTAATTTCAATCAAGCAATTGGAGATATGATTATGGGTTTGAGGACCGTCATCAGCATATAGATGACACGTAAACCATGGGACCAAGTGAGATCACCTAGAGTGAGTGCAGATGGAGAGTAGCAAAGATGATGATGAAGAACCAGCAAAGAATACTGAGCAGGGGTGAGCGGCATGGCAGGAGGTGGAGAAGCAAATAGACAGCAGTGTCTCTGTTGCCAAGTCTAGAAAATATGTCCAGGAGTTTAATTCAACAGCTGTTCATCAAGTTGGGGGTTGTTTTATTTTTGTTTTTTGAGACCCCATCTCCCTGGGTAGAGTTCCATGGTGTCATCATAGCTCACAGCAACCTCAAACTCTTGGGCTCGAGTGATCCTCTTGCCTCGGCCTCCCAATTAGCTGGGATGACAGGTGCCCACTACTACGCACAGCTAGTTTTTTCTATTTTTAGTAGAGATGGGGTCTTGCTCTTGCTCAGGCTGGTCTCCAACTTGTGAGCTGAAGCAATTCACCTGCCTCCGCCTCACAGAGACATGAGCCACTGTGCCCAGCTCACCTGTTCATAAAGTTCTGAGTAGATGCCTGTAGTTCAGGATGTGATACCAAGTGTACAACTGATCCAAATGAACTAGTGAGGAGAAAGAAATAACCAGGGTCATCTCTTTGTGTGATGGAGCACCCAGGGACCTTTGCATTCTCAATGTTGCAGTCAGCCTGCCTGTGAGGGTCCCTGCCCTGGGGGTGGGGATTGTCTAAGCTAAGCCCAGGAGTGTGGGTGAAGGGGCTTGCAACCGGCAAGCACTGACTTCACCCCCAGGGCAGGCAAATCCTGGGATTCTGAAAGTCTCAGCAGTGGTAGGTTATAGTGTTGAGTCAGAAAGTCTTGAATTTGAGTATTGCCTATACTATTTGCTTGCTCTATGAGATTAGACAAGTTTCCCACTTTCTCTTTTTGTTAAATGGAAGTAATAAATATTCGCCTTGCAGGGTTGTTACTAGAATAAGAAACAGTATATTATATGTAAAGCTCTTGACATACAGGGTATACACACTAAATAGAAGCTATTATTATGGCTACAGGCAGAAGATAAAGACTATTATCAAACATAAATCTTTCTGCTGGAACCATGGAGTGAAGTGAGAGCAGAGAGAGAAAGGCGTGATCAGTGAAAGCTTTAGTAACGAAACAACAAAGTGAACTAGAGCCTGGGAGGGCTTAAGTGCCAAAAAAGTTTCAGGTATCATTGGCCCCTCATTCTTTTTCCCCTGGAAACCTGAAAAAGGTCCGGTTTTTCTCAGACGCATCCCGGCAGTGATCTGACTGCCCCTGGGGCCAGCTGACCTTGTTGGAGCAGGTCACTGGCCAGTGGAACGGCCTGACCTTTATGAGCGCTGGCTCCTGGAGCCCGTCTGTTCGAGGCTATTTCCAAATTGCATCAGGAAGAATGGGATGTGAGAGGCCATGATAATCAGCCTCCAAGTGATGTGGCAACTTCAGCTGTTAAAAAAAAAAATCCTTTTGGGATTTCTACTTGAACTTGTATCACCAATATTAACCTTGGAAAGGGGAAAAATGTTTTATAAACTTTGTCAGATAGACTGACCAGAGCCATTTATTCAGACGACCATTTTTACTCCAGTGCTCTTCATTATAAATCAAATGCTTTAAGTATGGGTCTGGTTTTGAACTCTTCATTCTATTCCATTGGCCTATTTGTCTCACCTGTGCCAGTTTCACATTGTCTGAATCATTATAGCTTTAAAATAAAGCTTGCTATCCAGTAGGTCTGTAACTTGCTCCTTAAAAATGCCTTGCTATTCTAGACCTGTTGTACTTCTGAACTAATGATTTTAAAACCAGATTTCACTTCTAAACAAAACAAAGCAAAACAAAATTTTTTTGAAGTTTGATTGGAATTTTATCTATAGATCCATTCAGGGAAAAGGAGACATCTTTATCATACTAGAGTCTTCTAATCCGTGAATATAATATATTACTCCATTTATTTAAAGTTTCTTTATTTCCCTTCAAGAACATTTTGTGATGATCAATGTAGAGGTCTTAACACATATTTTGTTTTATTTTGAGGTATATGATGTCTTTGGATGTTACTCTGGGTGATATAACTTATATAAAATTTCTTCTCTCATTCAGTAGTTTCTGGAATATAGAACTGAAATTAATTTTTAAATATTGATTTCATCCACTTCTTAATAGATTTTGGATTTCTAGGGGTGACCAACATTTATTCTTTGCTACTGCCCATTGGAAGAATAAGAGTTGTTCTGGGCCACACATCAAAGACACAAACACTAGCAAAAGAAAAGGTCTGTGCATACTTTTTGTGACATCCAACATCACAGGTAAGCAAAACAGTCCTCAAATAATCTGCATGTGGCTGCTTGTTGGACACTCCACTTACACCATCGTCCACAAATTATAACAGTTTTGTATGTCGCTTTTTGTCCTTCCAATGTTATTTGTTTCTTGTTATATTGCCCCAACTAGAACTGTAAGTATAATACTGCAGAGAAGTCTAATAGGGCCATCCTTGTCTTCATCTTAATCTTGGGGGAAAAGCACTTATTATTTCACCAGCTGTTAGATCTGATGTTCTACAGATGACACTTGTGTCAAGCTTTTAAATCATGATTTTCAAACTTTTGTATGATTCTGCTTGTTCTATCAGTGATTTGAGAGAAGTTTTTAAACTATCCTCCTATGACTGTGAATTTTCCAATTTTCTTCTTCTTTCTGATTTTGTTTCTTCAAATATGAGGCTACTTATATTAGGTCATATAAATTTTAAATTATTATAAAACCTGTTATTGTGAAATATACCCAATAGCAATGCTTTTTGTCTGTCTTTAAGTAGAATTTACTCTTTCAGCCCCACCAACATTCCTTTGGTTATTATTTGCATGGTATATCCTTCTTCCATTATTTTACTTTCACCATTCTGGGCTCATCTATTGAAGCTGTTATCTGTCATAAGTAGCACGTAGTGAGATTTGTTTTTTATATGTCCAAATATATTTGCCTTTTTTTCTTTGAGCCTTTAGTTTGTTTACAATCCGTGTATTTAGAGATAGACTTAAATTAGACTTAATTTCATCATTTTATGATTCATTTTCTGTGTGTCCCATCAATTATTTGAGGTTTCTTTGTTTCTTGCTTTTCAATTAATAAAGGTTTTCTTATTATTCACCTTTCCTCTTTTATCTTGTAACGAATGATTTCATTCTTTTATAGAGCTTATAACATGCATTACTGAATATTCAAAGCTTAATAATAACAGTACTACTTTCCAGAATATGCAAGTTCCTTAGAACACTAACTCCATTTATCCCTCTCACATCTTTTGTGCTGTTGCTGCCATGCATTTCAATTCTATTACCCCAACAAGACATTCTTATAATGGTTCTGTACATCAATATTTATTGAGATTTGGTCAAACATTTACCCTTTCTGGTGCTCACCCTATCTTCTTCCATTTTTATGTTTACATTTAAGATCATCTTTCCTTCTGCTTTGAGAGTTATCTGATGTATCTGAGTATTTTTTAGTCTGTGTCTGTTGGTAATTAAATATCTTGAGTTTTTATTTGTCTGAAAAAAAATCATAGCTTCAGTAGTTCATCTTCATTTTTGCAGAATATTTTCACTGAGTACAGAATTTGAGTTTGTTAGCTACTTTCTTTCAGAACTTTAGTATTATCATTCTGCTGTCTTCTGGCTTCCATCCAAAGTAAAGATGAAAACTCTACTTCCAAAGAAGTAACTGTCAGTATTTTTGTTGCTCCTTTGAAAAGTAACCCCACAATACTTTTAATGTTTTGTCTAAACCATGGGTTTTCAACAATTTTACAATGTCTAGATGCAATTTTCATTGCCCTGGTCCTGCCTAGCATAGATACCCTTGTATTTTTGTAGTCTGTAGCTTGATATCTTTGGTGAATTCATAAAATTCTTAAAACTAAACATAAAATTCTTGGCAATTATCTCTTCATATTGTCCATTTTCTTTCTTCTCTCCTTCTGGAATAAATTTTAGACCTTTTCTTTAAGTCTCTTATTTATCTTAGACATTTTCTGTGTTATTTTTATTCTATTTTTTTCTATTTTTTAAATTATTTTTTATTAAATCATAACTTTGTACATTGATGCATTTATGGGGTTCGGTATGGTATATACTGCTTCAATATACAATGTGAAATGTTTACTAAGTAACACATCCATCACAATCATACTCATTTCTTAATAGTTTTGAAATATACCATTGCATCATGCACATTAAGTGAAGTCCCCCCAAATACCCTTCCTCCTCTCATATCCCCACTCCCCTCCCTCCTCTCTATGTTTTTGTCTGGACATTTATTATTGATCTATTTTTAAACTCATCAGGGTGGGGTTTTTTTTTTGGCTGTGTATGGTCTTCTGTACAAGTTATCTATTGAGTTTTTATCTTCAATCATTTTTATCTGTTATAAAATTTTTAATAAATTCTTATTTAATTTCTTTCATGAAATTCTCCTTTTTATTAATTTTCTCAAATCAAATATAATCTTTTAAAAGTCTCTGTCTGATAACTCCAATACCTGGGTCATCTGCGGGTTTAATTCTATTGCCTGTTTTTGTTCTGTCTCCTAGTATGCTTAATAATTTCTAAATTAAATCAAACATTATATAGGAAAAATTATATAGGCTCTGTATGATATTGTATTCATCCAGAGAGGATGGACCTTCCTCGACATGGGGTGAAATTAGGGGCAGTTCTTCTTATTTCAGAGTTTGAACTCGTTTCTGGATTTCAGTCTTGATGAAGCGCGATGTATTTTGATTCACATTTACTTTTAAGATGAAAACTATAAGGAATCCCAAGCAATAGTCTGGAGTGTTTACCAGAATTTCAACTCTTTGGCAAGCCCTGAAGTCCCCTTTATGTCTCCCTGGTGAGTGAGAATGCCTGCAGTTGTGTTCAGCTTCTTAACCTATGGTTTGTTTGCTGCTTAGGCATCAGAAAATGCCTGGAAGGGAAAGGACTTTACTTCTCTGTATTTATGTTGTCTCCAGGATTTTGGTTTCTTACATCCTTGTTGCCTTTTCATTCTCAAACTCCATTTTTTTTTTTCTCTCAGCTTTAAGAGACTATCAAAATCTTTGCCTTTTGCCACACTGTTGGCTTGGTTTCTCAGCCTCTTGGCCCTACATTAGTGGATAATTGATAAATTCCTTAAGGGGACAAGCTGAGCGGAATGTTGGGGTCACCTGTATGCATGTCCCCTTTTCCAAAAACCATAGTCCATGAAGTCCTAGATTCCTTGATAGCTTTCTTACACTAAGATTTTTTGTTTGTTTTTGGTTTGGGGGTTTTATCCAACTTTTTAAGTTGTTCTTGCAATAGTGTTAGTCTGGTGCAAGGTAGTCAATCATATCTCCAAGCAGAAGTACTCACATATATTTTTTAAAAAGAGTAAAGAGGGGTGAGCAAATGCTTGATCATTGGGGTGGCATTAATTATTATAAAACTACAATAATTAAAATTGACTCTTACACACAAATTAGTTTACTTTGATTTTAAAAATTGATTGGTACTGTAAATTCCTAAGAATATCAAAAGATCTGAAGCAGGTAGAATGTCTTCCTTATATATACCCTTTGAATTTTTTGTTTGCATAAATGAGACATTCTGAATTAAAATCTACATGAAAATAACCAGATTGTACTGTACTCTGCAGCTATGACTTACATTTGAATGTTATTTGTGCAAATTGAGCAATTCTCTCAATTTACTGCCAATGGAAAGTGAAGGGGTTTATTTTTACTCTAAATAATGAGAAGCACCAGTGAAGTTTTTATTTCTATTATAAAATATATTCTAATGTTTCTGAGGGGTGAGAAGATGATCTGCCCCCATCCCATCTTCTAGAGTGTGACAGGGAAAAGAACTCAGGACACAAACTTCCTAAGAGGAAAGGCTACCTATTCCTCTTCTCAGGGCAACGTGAAATACTGGCAGTCAGACAGGTTTGAAACTAAACCTTGCTTGATTCACTTTGATACCATAAAACAGTGTAAAGTTAAACACTGAGTCTCAATTTCCTTCCCTGTAAAATTATAGAATTCATCCAGATAATACTCAAGATTTTTTAAAATATCAAAATGTTATTCTGTATATGTGGGTTTTGCCATGTGTGAGTAGAACATTATTGCCACCATGATCACAGCTATTCAGAGCTTAGCACCTTGGTCACTCTGGTCTGTTACCCTCACCGTTTGGGCTGAAGAACACTCTGGAATTTGAAAAATCCTTTGTTGTCTGCCAACACGTCTCAAGAGTCCAAGGTTGCTCATATAGGCAAAATGGCACCCTTGTGGTAGTAAGTGGTGCTGAGTGAAAGGCCTGTGATGACCTGTAAGCTTTAAAAACCGGCCTTTCGCCGCCATTAAACAGACCTTGACAAAGAATCTGCTTGGTCTCGTTCTCTCTTTCTCGCCCATTGTTTTTCAGGCTCGTCCCCCTCGCCCCCACGAATAACCGTGTCCCGCGGGACGGGACAAGAGCCCACTAACATGGGGCCCAAGACAGGATGCCAGTTGCCTACATCTGAGTATAGGATAGTACTGATCCCAATTTGCTCTCTGACTGGTGGCATGTCAGGCTATATTATAAATAGCTGAAGAATACAAGCAGAGTGAAGAACAGGTAACCCGTGTAGAGTCTGCCCCCAGCTTGGCTTCACTAAGCAGTCAACTGAATCTCTTCTTCTCCTCTTCTCAGGAATCAGAGGACTCATGAAAATGTGCTCACTTGGGTTTTGACTTATAAGCCTTTCAATGGCTGCAGTACTGGGAAGGGAGGGAAAGAGGACAGAGACAAGAGTCAACTTAGCAAAGGCAGAAGTTTGTACGTGGGGAGGATGTTTCTGGCCATAAGAGGGGCCCCTGTGTTGTGCACACTGTTTGCTGACTCCCTGCCATTCTTCCACTTTTTCCCCTAGGCTCTCAGGTTACAGAATTTAAATTGGGTCATGATGTCCCTTCCCATTTGCAAATGCACTGTCTGCAGATGGGGAAGGATAGCCATAGAAATCACACGTGGAATTGGAAGCAAGTGACTATGTTCCCTGCTGACACCTGGCTCAGTTAGCCTGCAAAACCCTGGGCTGAGTCATGGTCAAAGGTGCCGACCAGAAATGGAATGTGAGCACCTCCGAGGGCACAGGGATCCTTCCCTCTCAATGTTCTTGGGATCAGGCTTTGTTATTTTACTCAGTGAGCTCACTGTGTTCTTTTTCTCCTGTATAGTTCTCCTTTCTCCTCCAAACTTGGGAAAGAAAATCAGCCCCACTTTATGGTCCCCAAGCTTTCTCAGTGGAAGGCCCACCTGCTTCCACTACTCTGACAAGATCCAGGCTGTATTATGTTAAAAGTAACACCCCTGAATTTGTCAGTGGTTGTCTCATTTAATTTGAATTATTTTAACCTTCAAGTTTCTTTACTCAGACCTTTAGTGTTTTTAAGGAGCTTTTGAAAGAGCAACTAAGGCTGCCTCTTTGGCAGAGACACTTAAAATTGTACCCTCACATTGAGCGCCCGTAGAGAAGTGGAGAGCTTTCAAAGGTGGAAGGGTGATCTCACTTAGATGGTTGACTTTATGTGGTTTCAGAGATGGCGGAGAAAAACTGGTCTCCACTTACTGTGTTCCTGGGTGAGCTATGACTGTGATGGATGGCCACCTGGGAGTCACCTGTGCCAGGGGTCTGATGGGCAGGTACCAGAGGCTGGCTGGCTGTGGAGAGGGGCTCTGTGGCCTGTGAGAGAGCCTGGCTCTGGCAGAAATAGGGCTATGGCAGCGTCCTAGGAAGGGATCTTGCCAGTTTAAGGCCATGAACCCAAGAGGAAATTACATTGTAAGCAGAAATAAAATCCTCTGGAAATACTGCATGTTAGGTAATGTTTGCATTGGGAAGGACATCATCTCTCTTCCATTTCATCTTTTCCTCTTTTTGTTCTTTGGCTTCCTGTGTCTGTAATGGAACAAAGCCCATTGTCTCTGCTGAGTGCTGCCCAGAGCAAATGCTTTTATCAAGCCCTTCTTGATGGTATCATTTCAGTTACACTTGAATTAAAAGCTCTGCTCTCCTTTCTGCCCTAATTGTCTCTGCCATTAAGGGGAGATGTATCCTTTTAGCTGTGATTGGAGAAGTAAAACTAACCAGAATATATTGAACGTGGGCTTCAAATGCAATCACAACGTACGGTCTTTAGCTCAACATTACCCCCTAGTGGGGTAAAGTAGAATAGATATTAACGAGCTTACCAAGGGGTGTCATTGAATGGATGTAACTGGAGGCTCTGGGTTGGGTTTGCTCTGTGGCAAATACAAATGGCTATTAAGTATATCATGAAAAATGTATATCCAGCCACCCCTTTCAAAATTCGTTGGCTTTCAATGTGGGTGGAGAAATTCATTCTGCTTAATAATCTCCTTTTTCTCTTTCATTCATTGCTGTATAGTGTGTGACATTTAAAAACTGGAGAGACAAAAAACAGAAGTCATATATAAAAAGAGCCTTATATAACATATTTGATATCATAAAAATTACACACGAATATATAATGCAAGACAGTAAAAGTTAGAATACAAATTCAAAATAAATCTAAGAAACTAGAAATACTTAAAAAAAATTCAACCTCCTGAGGCTGGGCATGGTGGCTCACCTCTGTAATCCTAGCATCCTGGGAGGCTGAGACAAGTGGATTGCTTTAGCTCAGGAGTCCAAGACAAGCCCGAGCCAGAGTGAGACCCGTCTCTAAAACAAAAAAATAACGACGTTGTGGTGGGTGCCTGTAGTCCCAGGTACTAGGGAGGCTGGGCCAAGAAGATTGCTTGAGGCCAAGAGTTAGGGGTTGCTGTGAGCTATGATGCCACAGCACTCTACTGAGGATCACCAAGAGACATTCTGTTTCAAAAAAAGAAAAAAAATTCAACCTCCTTAATAGAACATTGAGTTAAAAAAATTCAACTTCCTCAATAGAACATTGAGTTAAAATGAAATGTCATCTTTCATACTGTTTGATCCAGCAATTTTTAAAAAAATTCTAAACCAAAGAATATTCTTATATATGCTCCTGACCTCTTTACAGTGATATTCACTGCTACACGTTTATAATAAGAAAAGCCTGCACATAGTATAAGTCCATCAACTGAGACGGGGGTGGGGGGGAGGAGGAGCAGAGGTATGAGTCAGTAGATTACAGGATATTCCCTTTTTATGGAATAGTGTGCTGCTGTTAAAATAAATGAGAGAGAATTTCATACACTGCTATGTAAAGATCTCTGTGACACTGAGGTAGAAAATGAAAACACAGAATGACTTTTGGTTGATTCCATTTGTGTGTGTGTGTTCAAAATGTATATAATGTATATACAATGTACATAGGTGTATGTAAATTTGTAGAACAAATGAACTTCAGTCTATTCATAATGCTCACCTCTAAGGAGGAAAGTAGGAGTAGAGCTGTCAATAAAGGGAGGAGTAGAGCTGTCAATAAAGGGAGACTTTCTTTCCACATAACTTCCTACTGATCACTGCGATTATTCACTTTTGATTGCCTCCTTGTCTGTATATTAATTGTATGGAAAAAAATGAACAAATTTGATACTATTACCTGGTGTTTATACAGAGGTGCTGAAGTATAAATGAGGGTGAATGGTGGGATCACACCCATGATGCATCATGCAAGGGTACATGTCAGATCTATTAGTATAGAGTATGAATGTCTTAACACAGTAACTAAGTAAATGAGATGAGGTATATATTAACCAGTGTGATGTAAGCGTTCCTAATTCTATATGAAATCAGCACATTGTACCCCATAAATGCATTAATATATATATGATCTATGTGTTTATGATTTGATAAAAAAAAATTAAAAAGAAACCCTAAGCATTCAGGGTATGTAACCTCAAGTAGTGTATAACAAAAAAAAGAAAATGTCTCTACTGTAGGATATAATTTAAATTTAGCATAATAACAAAGCTAAGCCCAGTGACAAGTCTTTCACCAATTGTCATTTTTCAAGAAATCTCTGCACATGGGTAAACATTTTGCTGGAGAGATGAGTGGCTCTGTAGTCTCCCAGATAGTCCGAATCTTTTTCTGTTCCCAAGTCGGAGTCAGCACTATTTACTTAGGGCCTCTAGAGGAAGCCCTGGTGGATGGGGTGGGGATGGAGATTCTGGGAGTAATTGATGAATGCAGCCTGAAACATGCAGATCTGGTCAAGTCACCGGGGTGGGGAGAGTGGGGGGGATGACAGTTTTGGTCTAAAGTGTACTGTTTGTTCCTCCCCATTTAGAAAGAAGATGGAATTCCAAAGGGGATTCTGAAATCTCCATGTCAATCTGTGTTTTGTTTTGTTTTGTTTTGTTTGGAGTCAAGAGTTTCATTCTGTCACCAAGGCTCAAGCGCTGTGGCATCATCATAGTTCATAGTAATCTTAAACTCCTAGGCTCAAGTGATCCTCCTTCCACAGCATCGTGAGTAGCCCACCACAATGCTTAGATAATTTTTCTATTTTTAGTAGAGATGGGGTCTCGCTCTTGTTAAGACTAGTCTCAAATTCCTGAGCTCAAGCAATCCACCCACCTCAGCCTCCCAGAGTGCAAGGATTACAGGTGCTGGGCCACTGACCCAGCCACCCTGTGTGTATCATTAAAGCTATTTCATCCTATTCATCTTCAAAGGCGTTTACAGTGTTATTATGCTGCTTACATCTCTTAGGAGATCAATATACCCAGGTGAACTTCACAGCAGCAGCTATTTACAAATTCCTTCTTTCTGAGACCAGCTGTTGAGGGAATAACCCAGAGTGTTCCATCCCACAAGATTTTGTGCTTTTGCTTTTTCATGGATTCTTATGTCTTCAGCTTAAATGAACATTCAAGAAAGACCCAGCAAGTTCAAGTGTGACTTTTAATTTTTTTCCTTCTTCTGAAGTATAGTTCTTTATGTCTCAAAATGAGAAATGAAACTGTGTTGTATTGCATGGGAAATGCCTGATATTCAAAATAAATTACAGAGACATCTAAATTCTAATGCTAAGATATCCATTTTGGCCTTTGATGAAATTTCACAGTAATCAGTTATTGGTTAGTACCTATTTTTCTTTTGCTTCTGAAACTTCATATATCAATACCCTCGTCCATTTCCCATTCTTAGGTCTGTATTTGCAGGGTGAGTTGAGGGTGGGATTGAAACATTGCCCCTAGCTCATAGATTTTGACAGCAGGACAAAGAATGCTACAAATTGTGTACAAAAATGAATGTACTTGAATATTTTTGGTTCCTTTTCTCTTAGAAGACAAGCAAGAGCTGAGAAATAATCATAGAGATGCAAGCAGTGAAACATTCTTATGTGTCGTTTTATCATCCTGTAGGAGTCGGGGTACTGAGAGGTTTGAAATATGGGAAAACCCGACTACATTGAAGTTTTTCAAAGGTCTTGTGAGCAGCAGCACAAATACATAGCTAGAGGGCACGAGGGAGGGATGGGCTGGAAAGTAAAACAGCAACAATCCAGCAATTTTTGCTGTGACCCCAAAGGTTTATTTCAAATGCTTTCCATATAAAAGTGTGGCGTCACGACCTCACACACTCAACCATTTCTGACTTGCTTGCCAACAACAAGAACAGTAACTATATAACACTGACAAATAGCCAGAGAGCCCTGTGGAATGACCGACTAAAACAGGCTCAATTAAAGAAACTACTGGAGGTGCCAGGGTCAGGGACTACAAATGCCTACATAACCTTCATCAGAGGGCCCACATCTGAGGCTCCCCTTTGGGTCACATTTTGTGGCATCCTGGTTGGATCATCAGATATTGAGTGAAGGTGTCAGGAAGAGAAAGACGTCAGGAGCCTGCCCAGTCACAGTAGCCTGAAGCATGGTTTGTTCTTTAAGTAACAAAGCAGCTGATCTCTTGTAGGTAGATGGGATTGGTTTGTTTAAGGATAACCTGTGTAAGTACAGTTTGGAGTGAAGAAGATAGATGAAATTTTCACATATGAGCTTATATGTAGAGAACGCCAAGAGCTACAGGACCTCTGAGCAAGATGATTTGTAGCTGGGAGGTGGACCCTCAGGCAATTCGTCCACAGGTGCTCATTGTGGAGAAAGAGCCTGAGCCCTTGGTGATCCTTAGACTGTAGTCATTGTCTAATACTCCCCTCACCTGTCTTGTACTATCTCAATAAAAGGCTACTTCGGAGGTTGCTCAGGGCTACCCTGCAATCAAGGTTAGCCTGCTTCCTTCAAGCTTGTACTTCTCTAATCTGAGTCACGCCTGGTTCCTTCATGCAGCAATCAAGACCAGGGCCCTAGGGGCCCTAGGGGCTGTGACACTTATAAAGCCCCCTTGGACCAATCAACAGACAGGAGGCTGGACTAAGTCACTCTAATTGAATACAGAGCTGCAGAAGGTGAAAGGCGTTTGGGAGAAATAATGGATCAGACTCAGTAACTGAAGGGGGACCATAAGGCACCAGGATGAATCAAGATGATATACATTTCTGGCTTCAGGTTCTGGATAGATATTAGTGTTAGTAATTATGGTAAAGAATAACAAAGAGAAACATGCAATAGGGAGAAAATAGTGAGTCCAGTTTTTAAGGTACAAATGGTAAATTCAGGAAATGAGAGTGGATTATGTTTCTTTTGTTCACTGTCACTGTGGTTATCAGCAGCCGGCATAAAACCTGGAATACCCATGGCACTCAACACGCACTTGTTAAATGAACCAGCTCAGGGGAGAAGCCTGAGCTGGCATAGTATTTAGAAGTCAACAGTAGATAGACAGCAGGTGAGTTTTTGAAGTGGGAGCTCCTTCCAAAGCCCATCAAGCAGACCCGGCAATAACCACCATTTAAGGGGTGGGCAAAGGAAAGCAGCCCAGGGAGGTTGATGGCGGACTTGTCAGTGAGGAGGAATTTTAAACACTTCGGTGTCACAGAGGCCATATAAAGGAGAAGACAATTTTTTTTTAAGCTGAAAAAGTATCCCATTTGACTAAAACAATTCTGTATAATTTTTTGAGTTACCTTAAATTTTAGTGTTTGACGTCAAATGGGAAAGAAAGAAAAGCACGTTGTTCATATAAACTACTCTCAAGGTTTAGAAGACAACTTTAATGAAGGAACTAACATCAACTGATCTAATTGCCACACTAAGAGGAAGTAAGCTAAGAATTGGAATTGATTGGATTCAGCAATTAGGAAATCAGGGTTGTTCCCAGCAAGAGTCGTTTTAGCGCAAATCCAGGAGTCCTGAAGAGAACAGAAAACTGGGAGTGAATAAGTGGAGGACACGAGGTCCGACTAATCTTCGTAGTGCTCAGCTATGATAAGTTAGGTAAGTTGATAGCTATTCTATAACAGAGTTAAGACATTGAATAAACATTCTTATAATCTGAGGCCCAAAAATCCATTGTGAGGAGGTTGAAGATAAAAGCAGTTAAATGCTACTGAATTCTTCTCCACGATGGAAAAGTCTGGAAGACGATGGCAGGTGCAGGGACCGTTGTAGCTGAGGGGCTCTCAGTTGAGAGGTACACCTGATAGCTCCTAACATTTCTGTGAACTCAGAATCAAATATTTGTCTGAGGGGAAGCAGGAATGGGGATTAAGTGGTTGGATGAGATTAGTAAAGAATTAAAATAGCTATTTAGGGGATTAGACAGATTGGACCAGAGATGGAACAATTGCGGACTGTGAATTAACATTCAGGACCCATCTGAAGATAAAATCATAGAATCGGGACAGCGCCCCCCACTGGCAGAGTCTACTACTCAGGAGAGCAGATGTGCGTGAAGAAGGAATACATTTGTAATGATTTGCAATTGGGGGGTTATAGAGTGGCCACCACAGATGACAGCTGCAGAGGATCAGAGCAAAGGGAGTGGACAGAGCTGGGAAGATAGTGGTTGAAGAGACGACCAAAGGACCAAATCTGAATAGGAAAATCAGTGAAGAGACCCCATGGATTAATAGGGAAACGAAAAGACTAGAAGTGCCATGGGCAAATGTCCTGGGAGTGACAGTGCTGGACACTTATGAGTTTATATTTCTATACAGCAGGGGACAGAGCATCATGGGAACCCAGGAAATCAAGGTTGAAGTGTTTTCTGGGTTATTTATTCATTTATTTATTTATTTACTGAGTCAGTGTCTTGCTGTGTCACCCAGGCTGGAGGGCAGTGGCATCATCATAGCTCACAGCAACCCGAAACTCCTGGGCTCAAGTCATCCTCTTGCCTCAGCCTCTTGAGTAGCTGGGACTATAGATGTATGCAACCATGTCCGGCTAATTGGGTTCTCTGTTTAGATGTTCATGTTCCCTGAATAGTAGCAAAAACTGAGTGAGGGGAGAGAATGTCTATGAGCCAGATGCTAAAATATTTGGTGAATGTCATTGAAGGCTCAGGAAAACCCAGTAGTGTGATAGATGGGACAGAATGGAAGAAAACGTCAGTCTCTCATTGAATACCCCTTCATCTGAATCTGACCTGCCTGTGCCTGCCTTGTCCATTAGGATATGGTGGGTATCTTCATAGGTTCCTTCCAGGCCTCAGAAGTGAGGACAGAGGAAAAAGCCACCAGCAACTCATGCCTGGATTAGTGCGGTGACCTCCTAACTGGCTTGCCTCCTTCTATCCTTGTGCTTTCATTGAAAGACTCCTTCTACCTTTGTTTTCATTGAAAGGCTCAAAGAATTCTTTGGCCAGAATTATTGTTAAAGCCTAGGTCAGGTCATGTCTTTCCTCTGCTCAGAAC
Source organism: Galagoides demidoff (assembly GCA_963574575.1). NCBI lineage: Eukaryota > Metazoa > Chordata > Mammalia > Primates > Galagidae > Galagoides > Galagoides demidoff. The sequence goes on from CAUYQV010118258.1 coordinate 27,779, forward strand.
CCTTTGGTGGCTCCTGCCTCACTTGGTTATGAGCCAGCCTTGCTGTTGGCCTCCTAGACCCTGTGGGATCTGGCTCCTGTTACCCTCTGCCCTCACTGCCTGTGCGTCCCCTCACTCACTAGGCTCCATCCTCAGCTTTCCTGCTGCTCCTCAAGCTTATCAGGCACATTCCCACTAGAGGCCTTTGCACCTGTGGTTTCTTCTGTCTGAAAGGCTTTTCCTCCTTCCTGATGGAAGGTTCCCTCTCTCAGGTTTTACTAGTCACCTTGTCTGTGAGGTCTTTCCTGAACACCCCCATCTAAAATGTCACAACTTTCTTAAGCCCAGAATTTCAAATTTACTTCCCCCCAGTTTTTTATTGCATAGGTCACTAATGTGACATACATGGAACTTGTCTTGCTGGAATCTGACTCCCTTATTAAAGTGCAAATTTCCTTTGAAGACAGTTTTTCCTTTGTTTGTGTCATTGTCATTTGCTGCTGTACCATCAGTGACTAAAACAGTATCTGGCACATCGTAGGAGGTCAGTATTCCTGAGATCAATGAATTCGCTATACCTATTACAGGGCTCAAAAGATTACCTCCAGCCTAGGCCTAGGATGGGCCATGAATCTAGCTGACATTTTCTGTTTAAAGTGTTGTAAGAGCTGTAGGGTTTATTTTTACAGCCTCACTGTGCTCGGTGCCCATAGCTCAGTGGTTAGGGCGCCAGCCACATACACTGAAGCTGGTGGGTTTGAACCTGGCCGGGCCTGCTAAACAAGACACCTGTAACCAAAAAACAGCCAGGTATTGTGGCGGGTGCCTGTAGTCCTAGCTACTTGGGAGGCTGAAGCACGAGAATCACTTCAGCTCAAGAGTTTGAAGTTGCTGTGAGCTGTGCTGCTGGGGCACTGTAATGAGGGGGATATAGTGAGACTCTGTCTCAAAAAAAAAAAAAAAAAAAGGTGAGGAATCCAGAGAGCCTGACTAATCTACCAATGGCCCCTAGCTGTCTGTTCTTAGCACCTGTGAAGAACGGCTGGCTGCAGTCCATTGTATTAACAAACCCACAGGAAGGAAGTGAGTCTCAGGCCCAGCCTATTTACTCACTTCCAAACTGTAAATTCCTTTGTGCCCCTATGCTTTCCTGTTAAAGAATCATGTCAGGAACATACACGTTAAACAAAAGATTATGTAAAGGAGTCTTTTCAAAGCAGAACACAGGGTGAAATGCTTTGTACTCACCACATC
>CAUYQV010118262.1:0-27798 GCA_963574575.1 Galagoides demidoff
TGTTGTGGCGGGCGCCTGTAGTCCCAGCTACTTGGGACGCTGAGGCAGGAGACTCGCTTGAGCCCAGGAGTTGGAGGTTGCTGTGAGCTGTGATGCCATGGCACTCTACCCAGGGGGACAGCTTGAGGCTCCATCTCAAAAAAAAAAAAAAAAAAAAAAAGAAGTGCATGCTGGGACCTCTGACCATTCCTCTCATAGTCCACATAGCACCGTCCGCTGGTGCAGGGCCAGCATACAGACTCTGGTCTCCACATTGAAACTGAAGAGACTAATTCGTGTCGCTTGAGTTTGCATAATTAAAACTGAAGAACGGAATTTGCCTATCAACTTAAGCCCCATGAAAATGCATAGAAAACTATTAAAATATGACTCATCATTGCACAGATAAATCATCCAAGTCCCTCGCTTCCCACCTACAGCTGAATTTCACGCTGTAGAAAGCAGGTACCGCTAATGACTATTTCCAGGGTCACATCCTGGTCTCAACAAGAGCCAAAGGCCTCACTGGCTGAACTGTCTGCATCTCCAGACGTATCTTTTCCTGCTTGTATGCTGCATTCTGGCCACAGCGAAAGCCCTTGAAGTTCTTCTGATGGTGCCATTTTTTCGCTTGCCTCTCTGCTGTGGCCCGGGCTGCTTGGAGCAAGCTCTCTTTTTCACCTTCTCTACTTGGCCAATTTAGAATTACCCTTCCCAACCCAGTTCACTTGTCAGCTTCTATGAGCATCCTTCTTTTTGATACCCACACAGGGAGCTGGAGAAGCTGCCCCTCTACAGTTTTCTGCATTTACCTCCCTCGTGGCACCAACCACATGTCTGTTCATGCTCTGCCCTGTAACCTAAGGGTTATGTCTTAGTCCCTAGTGCCCAGCCTGGGCCCAACCAAGCAGTCATTCAATACACATTAAATGATCAAGTTCCATGCCCTCTTGATCCAGCCAAAGGTGCCATCCTGATACTAAAGGGATCACACCTCAGCCCACCAGCTGTCAGATGTTTTCCTTTAAAAACCTCAGCAAGGGTTGGCACCTATAGCAAAGTGGTTATACACCGAGGCTGGCAGGTTCAAACCCAGCCCGGGCCAGCTAAACAACAATGACAACTGCAACAAAAAAATAGCCAGGCATTGTGGTGGGTACGTATAGTCCCAGCTACTTGGGAGGCTGAGGCAAGAGAATCGCTTAAAACCAAGAGTTTGAGGTTTCTGTGAGCTGTGACACCACAGCACTCTACCCAGGACGACATAGTGAGACTCTGTCTCAAAATAAAACAAACAAACAAAAAAACTCAGCGAAAATAAGCAAGGCTACTTTGAATGCTAGTAACCACAGAATAAGCTGATCAATTTCTATTGGGAGGAGAGCAAGAATTGCCCATGAGGACACCGCACCAGTAGTCCCACATCAGTCTCCTGGCACGTCTTATTGAACTAGGACTCTTGGGGAGCCTATTCACAGGCTGCCTCTGCAGGGAGCTCTGTGGAAAATGGAAGAGGAAAACCAGCTGACCCAGGAGTGTTAATAACTTGGTTAATAAGCTCCGCTCCAGTGAGAGCTTTTCTGTCTTTCTCAGCAACAGAATGCAGATAGGACTACAATGGAAGCCTTAGGACCTGCAGCCGCCAGGTGTTTTCAACTCCAGAGTCCCAAATATGGAGTCTCTGAAAAGTCAAGGCCAGTGCCAGGGTCTTATCCTCCATGCCTCTCCCTAAAGGGCTAATGTTGCTACAATTCTGAGGCATCCCCACAGCCTGTTAAGAAGCAATGGAAGTACATTACTGTCAAAAGAAGTTAAGAAAAAGTAGAATAAAGATGTACTTTCCCCCTTTCTAAGAAGGAATTCTCTCAAGTTGGGCAGGAACAGAGATCACAGAGATCACATCTGCCCCAAGTCCCTTCAAGCAATGTGGGATGGTGTTGGCTCCAGAAATCTTACTGACACAGGGTTCCTCCAGAAGCTGACAGGGACCCCAGTTTCCTAGGCCCAGGCAATTTGTTGTAAGCTGAGCCTCTTCTGAAGTGGATGCCCTCCATTTTTCCCAGAGCTGGAGGGACTACATTCATTTGTTAATACACTCATCAACACTGAAAAGGTGTCTTCCATCTACCAAGTCCTAGCCAAGTGTAATTCTCAAGACCTTATATCCCTAGACAAAAGGTCCACTGGAGTGTCCCACTTGGGTCTTTCCCTCTGCCAGAAGCTCTGATGTTTTTTATTCCTTCTGTATTCCTTTCTTCTTTCTAATTAATCCTATCTTACCACGGATCTGTGGTCCCTGGGTTCTTTCTTTGAATCTCCAAGACCAAGGACCTACTGCAGCAAGAAATTCCAGCAACACTACTAAGACTTCCAAGAATGGCAGCCTGAGGCTGACGTGGGGCAAAGAGAGGGGACTTTGAGCTCTGCCTTCTACTCTCTGCAGAACCTGGGGGAATTTACAAAACTTCTCTGGGTCCCCCGTTTCTCCCCGCAATGATCAATAAAACGAGAATAACACCCACCCTGTGGAGTTATGAAAATTGAATAAACGTACGCACACACACACCTAAGCCATGTCCATAATGTATCACCTATGATTTGCAGCTGGGGTTTCTTTACCGTAAATGAGAGATGACGACTCTCTCTAGAATGCTGTGGTTCTTGGTTCTTCCTCTCCCATCAGCATCTTTTACAGTTGTTTTGATCAGCTCAAACCACATAGCAGTTTTTCCAAAGCAATTTACTCCCAACAAGGCTTCACCCTAGTTTCATTGAACAACTGTACCTTCAACTTAGTTTTATAAATTAATGTACAACAACTAGCATAAGCAGGTTTGGGACTAACCCCGGGTGACTCTGAGTCCACAAATGACTTGGCTGCTGAAGCAGAGTGCTCAGGCAGGCGGAGAAATGACAGGCAGCCCAGAGCCTCTCTTGCCCATGTCTCCTTGTCCTCAGCACATGGGCACACCTGGTTCAGACTCCCAACTGCCACTGCCTGCATGTCTTTGCTGGAAGGCACCTCACTCTGCCACCTGTAGAGCAGGCCAGAAGTGCTACCAAATTACAGGAGGTTCTCACCCCAAGACTTATTGGAACAGCTGTGTAAACACCCCAGCTCTTTTGCCCCTCAGGCTGGGTAACCTGGAGGCATGCTGACACTGGCTCCCTCAGTGGGTGAAGGCTTGGAAACTCACCCTTGAGCAGGGGCCTTCCCTTTCACAGCTGTGTTCCCAGACCCCTGATGGTGTCCTGGTATCTCTCAAATAAACTAGTACTCTTGAATCCTGGACTAAGAGTTTGCCTCTGGGAGAACCCAAACTAGGAGGGCCTTGGATGTAAATTTTACTCAGGCAATGGTGAATGAGAGAAAAGACGGCACTTCAGTTACATGAGGGTCACAGCACACACAACCCCGTCTGTGGCAGGCCAAATAGTAGTTCCCAAAGATGTCTTCATCCTGATCCCTAGAGCCTATGTTACCTTGCATAATTAAAGGGACTCTGAAGATGTGATTAGGTTAAAGATCTTTTTTTTTCATGAAATTCTCTTTAATATTGATCTTCCATTTTCCTTGCCCTCACTTCATAGTTTTTAATATTCTTTTTTTTTTTATTAAATGTTAGCTGTGTACATTAATGCAATCATGGGGTACAGTGTGGTATTTTCATATACAATTTGAAATATTTTCATCAAACTAGTTAACATAGCCTTTATGTCATTTTCTTAGTCATTGTGTTAAGACGTTTATATTCTACTTTTAGAAAGATTCACTTGTACTCTTGAAAGATAAACCATAGAGGTGATCCCTCCAATCACCCTCCCTCCACCCATCTACTGCCCTCCCCTCCCCTCTCCCTCCCCCTCCATATTCTTAGGCTATAATTAGGTTATAGCTTTCCTATGAAAGCTATAAATTAGTTTCATAATAGGGCTGTATACATTGGATACTTCTTCTATTCTTGTGATACTTTGCTAAGAAGAATATTTTCCAGCTCCATCCATGTAAACATGAAGGAGATAAAGTCTCCATCTTTCTTTATGGCTGCATAATATTCCATGGTGTACATATACCACAGTTTATTGATCCATTCATGGATCGATGGGCACTTGGTAGGTTAAAGATCTTGAGGTGGACCTGATAGAATGACAAGGGACAGAGAAGAAGGCAGAGTGACAAAGAAGCACAGCCGAAGAGAGAAGATGCTGTGTCATTAGCTTAAGATAGAGGAAGGAGCCAGGAGCTAAAAACAACAGGCAGCCTCTAGAAGCCAGTCATGGGGAAGAGGTGCACTCCCCCTGGAACCTCTGGAAGAATCACCTCCGCTGGCTCCTTGCTTCTAGCCCTATAAGACTCATTTCGCACTCTGTCCTCCAGCACTATGAGAGAATAAGGCTGTGTCATTCTGAGCCACTGCACTCGCGGTGATTTGCTGTAGCAGCCACTGGAAACGAATATCCCAACCAATTCTTGCATCGCTTTGGAGTGGGGGTGATTTATCCCCATTTAGCAGATGGGGAAACTGACATGAAGAATAGAATAGCTTGCCATAAGGTCAAAGAGGGGAGGGGCAATGGAACTGGGAACTCCCGTCTGTCCGACTCCAAAGCCAATCAAGTCTCCTCCACTCGCAGGTCCAACACTGATTGCAGGAGGCAGATCTGCCAAGCCGCACCCCTGAGACTGGCTTCCCTGAGGTCTCCAATGTCCATTAAAAAAGCTAAAAACGAAAACAAAACAAACAAACAAAAAAACCCAACTAAACAAACACATCATACCTTGTAAAGATGATAAAAAAAATCGTAAGAGCTTGAGACGAGTCCAGAGCCTATCTTGGTACAAGAGTAATAAAAACTGCTTAGAATAAGCCCTAGACAGGTTCCGTGACTCTATTCTGGAATGAGGCAGGATAGATGAGGCAGCAGAGTACAACTCTTACTGTATTTCAGGAGAAATACAGATACTCCAGTGGGTAAGAACAACGGGATTGCTGCTCGAATGTTATTCAGTAATCAGTGTGTATTTTATTGAGTTAATTGCCATGTGCCGAGTGCGGAGACTCCAGAGAGTAATGAATACGAAGAAGTGATAACTGCCCTCGGCATTGCACGGGGCAGGGGGTGCACTCGTGCACAGTAGGAGCTAGGACACAAGGGGACGTGTGCTGGGTGTCCTTGCCTGAGGACCGACGGGGGCTGGGGAGAAGGTGAGCCAGTCCCTGCCATAAGGGAGCCAGTAGTCTAACATGGTACCCACTCTTCCTCCATTTGTTTGACAACTATTTACTGAGCGCATTCTGTGTACCCACACCTGTCACAGGTACCAGAGTTGAAAAAATATCAGGGCATAGCAGAGGCTGGCAGGAGACTTGGTAGAGGAGGGTCCAAGAAAGCCCAGTAGCCACCTGAGTTGGGGCCTAGAGGCTGAGTAGCACTCCCTAGTGCAGGATGGGTGGCGCATCTTTGCACCACATCTCCGTGTTCACATCCCATCAATCTAATTTGTGCCTTTGACCTCTGCATCCTCTTTGAGACAGGCTACGACTGTTGAGTAGGAGCAGGCGAGTTTTAATTACAGCCTTTATTGTTTCCTCACACTTCTGGAGCAACCCGGCACCCAGGCAATTAACTCCGCCTGTTTTTACCAGGTCGGTCCCCACCGCTGAGGCAGCCGGCAGCTTCCAGCTCGTAGGAAGGTGCAGCGGGTCAGATTCTGCACGGCATTCAGCTCCCATCTCCCGTCCCATCTGCTTTCAGCAGGCGCGTCCTCTCCTCTCTGATAGGAAACTCGTGCTGTCAGCTATGACAGATAGGGCTCTAAAGCAGCCAAGGGAAATATAAATAAAGAGATCCGCTTTCAGACGCTGGTATGAACAGCTCTGGAGAAATAAATGGAGAGAGGGTTTCAACTGACTTCCTGGGAAACCAGGTCAAATGGGAGAGGATAGATGCTGACGGTGGCTGTGGACGCCCCGTTCATGTCCGTCTCTGGTAGTAAAAACCATCGAGAAATCTACCCGTGTTGACTTGCCCACATTCTGAGCTCTCCTGGGTCTCGAATATCACAAACATTAACACAGCATGTCCTGGCTAAGGGAAGAGTTCATAGAGTTTCTGAGATTGATAATTGTATGTTCTTTTTAAAACTCTTTTACATATATATGTAATATATATAAAACTCATATATATATAATAGAATGAAATGTTTATATAATGTATAAACATCTACATGTATAAATATATATATTAGAATGAAGCATTTCTCCACTAAAAAATGTAATAACAATGTGATCTATACATACAATGGAATATTATTTAGCCTTAAAAAAGAGAATTCAGGCTCGGCGCCTGTAGCACAGTGGTTATAGTGCTGGCCATATGCACTGAGGCAGGAGGGTTCAAACCTGGCCTGGGCCAGTTAAACAACAATGACAACTTCAACAAAAAACAGCCAGGCATTGAGGCAGGCGCCTGTAGTCCCAGCTACTTGGGAAGCTGAGGCAAGTGAATCACTTCAGCCCAAGAGTTTGAGGTTGCTGTGAGCTGTGATGCCATAGCACTCTACTGAGGGCGACATAGTGAGACTCTGTCTAAAAAATAAAAATAAAAAAGAGAATTCAGATACTTGGGCGAACATTGAGTGTATTACGCTAAGTAAAATGAGACAATCACAAAGGACAGATACTGTTCAAGATACCTACAATAGCCAGTACATAAAGACAGAGTGGAGTAGTGGATGCCAGGGGCTGGAGGGAGGGAGGGAGGGATGGGGCATTAGTATTTACTTTTTTTTTTTAGCAGTTTTTGGCTGTGGCTGGGTTTGAACCCACCACCTCTGGTATATGGGGCTGGCTCCCTACTCCTTTGAGCCCTGGGTGCTGCCCCGGGGTGTCAGTATTTAATGGGCACAGACTTTCTGTCTGAGAAGAGGAACCGCTATGGAGATGAACAGTGGTGACGCTCCCATGACAACGTGGATGTCACTTCATGCTGCTGAATCGTGCATTTAAGGACAGTTAAAATGGTAAATTTTACATTGCAATTTGTTACAGATTATGTCATCATTTTTTAAAACCTGCCAATGTCACTTTCAAGCTGAAAATGAAATTTTTGGAGCTGAAAGGGACTGCAGTCCTGAGATGGTCTGCACAGTTTTTAAATGTCAGCCTTGGGCTGGCTGCAACAAACACCCCGGGGTGACCTCGCTATTCAGCCCCAGATGTTTACCCAGGAGAAATGAAAACGTGGGTCCACAAAAGTGCCAGCATACAAATGTCCACAGCCACTTTATTCAGACTAAGCCCCAAACTGGAAACAATCCAAACGTCCACTCAAAGGAAAATGGATAAACAAATTGCGGTATGTCTATTCAACTTAACACTCCTCAGCTATAAAATAAATGAACTACTGAGACGTACCCATTGGATGAAGCTCAAAAATATTTTGCTGAGTGCAAGCAGCACAACATAAAAGCACACCTACTGTAGAATCTATTTACATGCAGCTCTAGAGAAAGCGAAATAAATCTATACAGACAGAACTCCGGATAGTAGCATGGGGGGGGTCACTGGGGAGGGGTGTCAGAGTGGGAAGGGGCACAGAGAATTTTCTGGAATGATGGAAATATTCCATGTCTTGGTATTAGGCAACTAGAGACCACCCTGGACCCCAGAGCTCACATGAAAATATTCCATGTCTTGATAAAGACAAATATTCTTTGTCTTTATATCCCTTGGTAGGGATATAAATTGTACCAGGGTATGTACTTGTCAAGACTTAGCAAATTATACTCTTTTTTTTTTTAATTGTTGGGGAATTAAAATTATTAATATTAAAAAATTATTAATACTGTCCTGTCCCCAAAAGGTATGTCACATAGGGTGGCCCCATACCCCTCCCTCCTTTCCTCTTTCCCCTTCCCCCTTCCCGCCTCCCCATGCACAATTGTCCTCATATAAGAATTGAGTACATTGGATTCTTGCCTCTCTATTCTTATGATGCTTTACTAAGAATAATGTATTTCAACTCCATCCCAATTAATACAACAGATGTAAAGTCACCATCCTTTTTGTGGCTGTATAGTACTCCATGGTATACATAGACCACAATTTGCTAATCCATTCCTGGACTGGTGGACATTTAGGTTGTTTCCAGAATTTTGGCAATTGTAAAATGAGCTGCAATAAACAGTCTAGTGCAAATGTCCTTACGATAAAATGATTTTTTTTTTCTTCTGGGTACATGCCCAGTAATGGGACTGCAGAATCCAATGGGGGTCTAGTTCGAGTTCTCTGGGGATTCTCCATACTTCCTTCCAAAAGGGTTGTGTTAGTTTGCGGTCCCACCAAGCAAACTGTACTCTTCAAATCTGTGCATTTCATTGTACGTGAATTATAGCACAACTTTTCTTGAAAGATAATTCTAGAAAAAGTCACTCAGGGAACTTGTTAAAAAATATAATCCCCCCAGAGAATATGGTTCAGTAGGCCTGGAGGGAGGACTCCACTGTCACGGGTGAGTGGCATGGTCTGCGGGGCTCCAGCCAGCCCACCTGCTCCTGTTAGGCCTTCCTGTTTTCTTGGCACCCTTCAGCGTTGACACAGGTGATGCCTCACTGAACCTTAGTTCTCACATCACATCTCAGATGAGCTTCCCCAAACTAGACAAGTCCTTTTTTTATGCAGAAGCCAGGAATAAAAATGGTAGACTGTGGGGCATGACCACCTGCTTCAAATCCAACTAGCCAGGTGACCTTGGGCAAATCCCTTACCTTTCTATGCCTCAGTTTCCCTACCTGTCGTCGTTATTAATGCTCACCTCACAGGACAGATCTGAGGGGTTCTGAAAGTCAATGCTAACATACACAGCACTCTATTCATCATGTTTTAAAAAAAATTGTCCATAGTTCATGTGCTTTGACGTTGTGGGGCCTTTCCGACTCAGAGAAGAAGTGTCCCTCCGAGGGTGACCCAGTGCCTAGAGACATCTCAAGAATGGAAAAACAAGCTTCCGTGAACTCAGTACTAATTTGAAACTAGTAGATGAATAACTACGGGCCCACAGGGGAGGAAAAACACAATCCAATTCAAGTAGGAGGGAGGCGAAAGGCACAGCTCCTGGGTAAAGAACTCAAATACAGCTCACACTTTCCACGACAGTCACAAACAATGTAACCTAATCCTAGTACCCTTGTATTAATGAAATTAAAAAAAAAGAAAAGAAGAGCATAAAATTAATTGAATAATAAAATGCCAAAACAAATAAAAATACCAAACAACTTGCCTAGGAACACACCTTTGAGGTGGGAATCCACAGATCCAGACTTCACTCCCCAGCCAGTTTAGCAAACTCACACACCTACCCTAAATCGCCCCAGGCCTGGGTATTAGGCAACTAGAGACCACCCTGGACCCCAGAGCTCACCAAAGTCATTCAAACTATCCGATCCTACACTTCCCTGCTGTACAGACCCTGTTCCGCCCGCGCCTACCCACAAACACCCCCCAAAGGGCTCTGGCCCACACTTCCCCCTCTCCTCCTTCCCCTTCCTAACCCACCCTGGTCCCCCCAATCCCTTGATGCCCCTACATGGCCTCGTCCCTTCTCTTGAGAATCTTAAGTACCCAACTGTTTTCAACGGCAATGTCTCCTCACCTGTTGATTTTACCACCCTGACTATAGCCAAATTCTACAAGCCTGAGAAGAGCGTCTGGCACACGGGAGGCTTACGAAAGACAAAGTCTGTGCGTGAACAGAATCTTTTGCTGCATTTTCACAACACTTGGCACGATCCGTAATCACAGCAATATAGTTGTGTGTAATTTGATGAGTATCTCTTTCCCTCGCTAACCTCTAACCTCCAAGGAGACAAGGCCGCTGACCACTTTCTGTCCTTGCTGAGGGCCAGGCAAAGAGTAGGACCTTAGCAAAGGCTTGATGCATGAGAAGGATACCCTGGTTTTACAGGACAGTCCCTCCCTTATGATAGAAACGGGAGCCAGAGAGGCGATGGGACCGGCTCTCCATCACATGGCCAGCCCGTGTGAGCTGGACCTAAGGTGTCTAGGCCCTTTCATTCTCAAGCTCCTTCTCCCATACAAAGCAGTCACCCCCAAATCTGGGGTCAGACCTCCTGAGCTGTGGGGAGCAGCCCAGGGCACCCCGACTGTCCCTTCATGCACACACGTGCCAGTTCCCTAGACACCAGGGAAGCTCTGAGACCCCTCCTCACTGGGCTGACGGCCTTGGGCTCACCACACTGACCTTCTGTTTCCAGTCATTAGGAATATTTTCTGTCACTCCTCAGCAGCTTTTTGCTACACTGGTGCAGACTTTGAAACTATTTCAGACTTGGCAGGCCACATCCTCAGACTCTCTTCTCAGATGGGAGCAGTCTCAAGGGGATCCCATTAGTAATTCCTGGAGCCTGGAAGCGTCCTCCTCTCCACGTGATGTAATTGCAAAGCTGACTATCTACCTGTCCCAGAGGGAACCGTGAAGAGAGCAGCTTCTCTAAGTTTGGGGGTGGGTGCCTATCATCACCAAGGTCTGGGAATGGGCCCCGGGGGAGTCTTAAGTCTGTCATTGACTCCTGGAATTCTTGGAGTCCGTGCTTACCCCACAGGCCAAGGAGACCAGCGACCGGTGTCCTGGGAGAGTCATCCACGGAACAGTCAATTCCTACGGCTGGGCAGGTTCACTTACACTGACCTCAGAGATACTTCTGCCTTTTCACTGGGAGTCTTGCATATTACTGTTTAAGTCCTAAGACCTATTTTAAGTTCAACAATAGTCAGATCTCCAAAAATATTAAATCATTTCGTGATAATTCAGAAGCCTTTGAATTGAGATAACAGCATGGGATAAAGAGTCTAGGCTTTGGGGTCAGACAGACTTGGGCTTGGGTTCCAGTCTGGCCTCTCACCAGCCCTGACCTGAGACCCTGGTCATGTTCCCTAACTTCCCTGACTGTAAGACTTCGTGGCCAGCGTACAAATGGTAAGACACAAAGATGTGGCTGCTCTGGGCATTCAGCCGTGTGTGCGTCCTTACAGCTTACACACCACACATGTGTGTTTGTTCTACTATGGAGATACTGTCCCCACACCATAGAGTTTACCCTTCTAATGTATAAGATTCAGGGGGTTTTAGTACATTCACAAAGTTGTACCACCACCACCCTGTAGAATTCCAGAACATTTTCATCAGCCCTAGTCTCTAATCAGCAGTCACTCTGGATTTTCCCCGCACCCAACTCTTGGCAACCACTCACATACTTTCTGTCTTTATGAATTTGCCCATCCTGGACATTTCATGTGAACAGACTCAGACGGCAAGTGGTCTTCTGTGTCTGCACCATGTTTTCAAGGTTCATCCATGTTGCGGTTCATCAGTGCTTTGTTCCTTTTGATTGCTGAATAATATTCCGTTGTATGGAGCTACCGCATTTTGTATGCCCATTCATCGACTGAGGGTATTTCTCCACTTTATGGCTCTCATCTATTATTTTATTCAATCCTCCCAGCCTTTCCTGTGGGACAGAGTGGGAACAGTCTTTACCATCCCAGAGATGGGAACTGAGGCTTAGGGAAGGGAAGTGACCTCCCTAAGTAAGGTCACTTAGCTGGCGAGACGCACACTGGGGATCAAGGTCAATCCTCCTAATCTCAAGCTCTGTCAACATCTCAGGGTGAGATAAGGACTTGGCATTTTGCATTCATGGGGGAATCTGATGGAATATTACAGATCATTTCAGCTCGGCCTTGCAGGCAGAGGAATGGATGTAATTAAAGATCATCTTGCTTCCTAACCCCAGCAGGGGAGTCAAGAGCTGATTCTCAGCAGATCAGTGCCAGCATCTGAGGGAAGACAACAGCTTATTTTTACTAAGTAGAAAACCTAAGAACAATCAGGTCTCAACTGGGAACAATCATGTCTCAATGCCTGGGGGTTTCTCAGTGGCAGGTGCTGGTCACCCTTCGCCTCCTCGAATCAGAGCCTCCCTCCCCTCCCCCATGCCTTTGCCCCTTCGAGTTCTTGTACACTTACTGTGGGGGAGGGGGCAACCACCCTCGTGGTATAGGGCAAAGCCAACAGGAAAGCTAGCGCCACTCAGAGCAAAAGATGAAATGACCCAGGGGGCAAGAGGAGAATCTCTATCAAAGACAGGGCCAGAAGTTTCTCTGAGATAACCTGGGCCATTGACAGCAAGTCCCCCTTCCTCACATAATGAACAAGCAAGCATTGAGCATGTACTTTAACTCGCCATCGGTTCCTATGAATATTTACAGCGTACCTGCCGTGGGGCAGGCATGGATGTAGCAGAAGAAGGTGTCGGAAGGAGACAAGCAGAGCCCTGCTCTGAAATGTATGTGAACAAAGAAGGAAAAAGGAAATACCAGAGGAAAGAAAGGAGACCGTTCAGAGCGTTTGGGTGGCACACACCGGCCTAGACGTGATGACACAGGCATGGAAGACCCAGGAGCATCTTCTAAGTAGAAGGACCAATATTGCAAACAAAGATTAGCAGGAGTAGGACAGAAAGGCTGGGAAAGAACACCCCTAAAAACCCCACAGTTCTTCTTTTACTAGATGTCTGGGGGTCACATTGGGGGTTCCTTCTGCTTCTGAGCATTTGAAACTTACTCTGACAGCAGGACCTCCAGGGGTCCAGCTGGCTGCCCCACCAATGTCAGGTCACAGAGTGGCAGATCTTGCCAAGCAACTGGTATAAAGCAGTCTGGTGACAGCCTGTGGCTCTTGCTCCAAGCAGCTAGGATATCCCTGGCAGGAAAAATAAGCCAGTTGTCCCAATGGGTCACACAAACTAGTATAGTCTAGTCATGCTGTCCAAATCACCAATAACATGAGATCGATCTTGCCACCAGCACAGGGCTACCTGGAATGAAGGAACATGGCAGCGTCAAGATAAAATCTCACCACACACATCTGGACACAAAGCAATTGATTTCCAACTGATTTTATTTTTAAACCAAACCTCTGTCTGCCTCTAGCTATTGGGCCCACTGATGCCGCCGTAGAAATACCAGTAGCAGCAGCATCCCAGCCTTGGTCCTCCGCTCAAGCTTAGAAGTTCTCAACTCACCCTGGTGAGTGGCAAGGCCAAGGGCTACTAGATTAAAATCCACCTGGGCAATGTGCACCTTCAAGGAGGCAGAGAGTATTACAGGGAGGGAGGTGTGCAACCCATTAAGCCCCTGCCTGGCATGTAGAAAGTTCACTTTCTTTCCAGAAGCCCAGAGTGAGCTTTGCTTCCAGCAATGAATCCATCAAACTTCTTGACTCTATTAACACACCTATCTCTTGGTCCTTTTGGTGACCGCAGCTACATTTAAGAATGGATGCATTTGACAACTTTGCAGGAAAGACCTCCTTGACATACAACAGAGTTTGCCTTCTGTTCTGCTTTTCACCTTCAATGCCTCCTCATTCAGACACAAAAAGATCTGCAGGAGAATCCTGAATGTCAGGGTTGGGAATATGAATCAGAAGATTCCAGGCACCATAGCTGTGTGAGTGCCTACCTGTTCACCTTGTAAGCAAGTTCCTGCCATTCTCTTCCAAGTCTCCATTTCCCCATAGGTGAGATGAATAAGTTGGATTAGCTCTGTGGTTCACTTCAAGAAGCCCATGAATTACTCAGAAAGCTTATTAACTAAGACCTCTGGGTGTTGCTCCAGAGAGTCAGATTCAGCAGATCTGGGGGCTGGGGAATTCCCTTCTAACTAGTGGTGAATCTGATACAGGAGGACTGAGGATTATGCTCTGAGAAACTCTGCACTCAACTTAAGGGACCTTCTTAAGATTCTGAACATTGCAGGTGTTAAGACTCCTTAGCCTGGAAAGAAAAAGCTCAAGGAGGGGATGGGAAGGGGCTGACTGGTACTAAGCATTCAGGAAGGATCTTGCATGACGAAAATAATTGAACTCTTGTCCATTCCTGGTGAGATTTTAACAAAGACACTCCAGCATCTCCTCACCTCCATTTCTAAAAGCCTGAATCCTTGAGGCATCACAACGGATCCAACAGCACCTGAGATGGCTCCTTTGTCCAGCTGTTTTGATGGTGAAATGCAAGGCCTGGGGGCCAACCATCTCAAAGGACCCTTCCTCCCCAATAGTCTGGATTTCAGGTGTCCTTTCAACAAACTGATTCTGCACCATGTACACCTTTCTCCAGTCTATCATTGGTTCCCATTTCAAAATAATCAAATTATCACAAGCCTGTGATTATTGCTTTCAAGAAAGAAACAAAGGCTCAGAGCTGTGGGCCAGTTTGGGACTAAAAGGGAACAGGGGTATCCAAGCTCTGCTGTGAATTGTAGGCATATTTATGTGTCTATCTAGGGTTAGCCCTGGTCAGGAGTGGAACTTGTAAGATCTTGGTGCAGCTAAGACTGATGGGACATATGGATAAATCCTTTGATGGGTCTCTATGCCTTGTTACTCTGAAACTTCCAGCTCATTATGACATAAAATATCAAGGTTAAGGCCTTACTAGGCTATTGGGAATCTGTCATTCTTTGAGGCCACCCTGAACTTTAAACACCTTTTTCTATGGTTCAGGGGCTCCTCATATTATCAGCCTACCTCTTCCCAAATCAGAAGCTGGAAACTTTCTCAGCCTCCTTTGCACATGGCCTGGGGTGCAACATGAGGCAGATCCCGGACAAGGGTGTGGCTGTTCCATCCTGTCCCCAGAGAGAGAAGTGACAACAGGTTACAGGTGGCATTTGGTGGCTGGCATCAGGGCTGTATCTGGCGGCAGCAATGGTGCCTTTGCAAAGCAATTCTACAGCGTGATCTGGGCATTGTTCCTGCTGTGTAGCTGCCTGGGGCGTGTTTCTCTGACCTCCTGGAGATTCTGTGAGCCCCTGACAGCCTTTGATAAATTCTTTGTCTGCTTAAACTTGCCAGAGAGCAATTCTGTTGCCCACACCCAAGTGCCTGGATATAGGCAGGTGATATGCTGCATACAGCTGGAGAGAGGAGAACTGATTCTTTGGGCAGGATCTGAAACAACTGAGCTTTCAAAGATCCCCGGCCGGGGAGCTCTTCCAGGAAGAGTTATGGAATTGACCTATGGAAAGGGAGGGCTGGGACCACATCAGGTTCAAAGGCTGTGCCTCCTCCTGATGCAACAACGACCCGTCCACGTTACAACCCCTCAGAGAATACCGTGCAGAGGACATTGGAGAAAAAACCCAACTTTCTTTTTAATCTACCACTCAATTTGGAGGAAATGAATCAAAATAAACGAACCATGAAGTGTAGGCTGTAGCATGGGGTGGGCTTTTGTTCCCCAACCAGCCAAGGGAATGCAAATGAACTCAGAGTCATTCTTCTCATTGTGGCCTTGACCCCTTCCACGTCACACACATTAGACAGATTCCACCAGCTTGGGCTTTATAAATACCCCTGGGGGGATGACATGTCTCCCAGAAGAAGAAGGAAAAAAAAAAAGACAAAATTCTCAGGCAAGGATGTTCATTTCTAGGCTGTGCAGAAGCTCTAAAGCAATGAAAGGCCAGCAATAATTAGAAAGTGTTTTTGTAATATTCTTCTCTCTGAAGAGAGTAACACAAAGGTGCTCAGAGACTCTCGCTAATGGGAAAATGGAACGTTCTGAAAAGAGCTCCTTTGAATCTGCTCCTCAGCGCTCGCTGGCAACTGCAGACACACAAATTAAGGGTCTGATTTTCCAATTTTCAAAAAATAAGGGCAAGAAATATCGGGATGGAAATGAGGCTTAAAAAGAAAGGCAGTGAATTAAAAAGGCATCTAGATATTTATTTCCAGTTTTACTTTTCTCTGTTATTTAGAGAGATTCCTTCCCTAGCAACGTGAAATTAGGATTTTATTTTATTTTTTTAAAAAAGAATGGGCTCTTTGCCCATGGGGGAATATTTTACTGCTCTTCTCTGTATGTCTGAAAGGCAAATGACAAAAAGGTGGGGGGAGTAGCTGATAGCCTTGACCATGAACAGATCAGGGATTCTTGCCCAAGGAGCTAGCGCAAAGCAAGTCTACAATACAGGGTGTCCATAAAGTTCGTGTGTGACTTAAAATCGACAACCTCATATTTTAAAATTGCCCAAGAACTTTATGGACACCTTGTATATGTTTTATGAATGGGGTAGAGTATAAATGACTCCATGCAGCCAGCACTAGCCTCCTTCCTGGTTCTCCACAGACTCTGACACTCACATACTATTTATTCAGCACCTACTATGTGCCAGAGACTCCTCTGGGCCCTACATATACCGAAATGAATCAACCTGACAGAAGATCCAGAGTTTATATGCTAGCAGGGGAAATATTATACACAAGACCCACCAGTCAACTATTTGTTATGTGAGGTCAGACGATTACGTTAATGAACTCAACCTAGGAAAGTTGAATATCACTACAGTCACTTTTGAAGTCCTCCCCTTGGGAAGCTGTGCATTGATGTCAGTGCCTAGTCCACAAATCACTTTTTCTAGGATGAGTTCACCAACTTAATTGTCGGACCTTGTACAACAACGGCGCTCATGGCCGTTGCAGAAAAAGAGTTCCAAAACTGCTCTGAAGGGTGGACAGGGGCTGGCATCAGTGCCCAGTCTCCCAAGGGGAGCACTTTGGACGTGACCCCAGTGATGTTCAGCAGTGAGGTAGGTAGGTAGCACTTTTTCTGCAGTGAGTTTGCAAACTTAATTGTCAGACCTTGCATACCAGCATGTGCTACAAAGAATAAAATGGGAAAGAGGAACAGAAAATATTATGATCACATATACTGTGTTTGCCCAAAAATAAGACACTGTCTTTTATATATTTTTTCTTGAGAAGACACATTAGGGCTTATTTTCAGGGGATGTCTTATTTTTTTATTAAGTATAATACAACAATCTACATTTATTCAAATACAGTTAAGTCATCTTCTTCTGGAACCTGACAGGGGGAGCTGACCTTGTTGGTGGGGCTGGTGCTAGTGATGGCGTGAACTCCTTTCCCTTAGCTGTTTGCACATGTGCAAAAGGATGCCTGTGATATTGGTTACCATACGCGCACCCGCGCAAGTGCCAACAGCTTGGAGAAAAGAGCTGTGGCAGATAAAAGGTATTACAGTCTTCCTTACCACTCCCTGCCGAAATGCAGGGCATGGCTATGCAGATACGCTGCATAGCCATGCCCATCACTAGGTCTTATTATTGGGGTAGGGCTTATATTTAACAAATGCATAGAAATCCTGCTAGGGCTTATTTTTGGGGTAGGTCTTATTTTCATGGAAACACTATAGGCTCTATTGCCCTGGATGGAAGCTAATGTAGGACAATAGGTCTCATTTAAGAATCTCCTTTTCTGGGAAGCCTCCACTGACCACCTCGTCTCCTGATTAGTGTTGGTCAGCTTCTCCATGCTGTTGTCTACCCCAGGACTTTGGCACTAGTGCAATTTGGGTCTAGAGAATCCTTTGTTTTTCCTGTGCACTATGGGGTATTGGGCATCATGTCTGGCCTCTACCCACTAGATGCCAGCAGAATTCTTCTTACCTTCCAGTTGTGCCAACTAAAAACATCTCCAGACATGCTCCCAAGAGAGGCAAAATCTCCACTGGTTGAGAACCACTGGACTGTCCTTTGTTCTTCAAAGCATGGTTCCTGCACTGCCAGCACAGATGGCACCTGGGAAGCTTACTAGAAATGCAAAGTCTCAGGCCCCAGGCCTACACCTGCTGAGTCACATCTGTACTTTCACAAGATCCTGGAGTGATTCAAGTGCACGTTCAATACTTGAGAAGCACTGGTTAACACCACTCGTTTGACTCTTACAGCAATAATTCTCAAATCCCTCATACGCATCAGAGTCACTTGGAGGGCTCCTTAAAAGTCAGTCCACCCAGGTCCCTCTCGGATGGACTGAATTGGAACCTGAGAGAAGGAGGCCACAGCATCTAGGGCTCCAGCCTGCTTCCCTGGTGCCTCTGATGCTCACTAAGGATGAAGAATCACTGCTTTAGAGTCTAGACCAGTGGTTCTGCAATCACAGCTCCGGCCCCATCCCCTGGTACCTATTTGAAATGCACATGACCTACAGAAGCAGAAACTCTAAAATGTGACCCAGAAGTCTGTTTTAGCAAAGCTTCCAGGTTTGCATACCTCCACCTTTGCTAGGAGAGCAAAAAGATAAATGGCTTCAGGAGCGAGGCACATGCACCTGGTAAGGTGAAATATCTTGGAGGGACGTACAGTGTTCCAGAGAGTCTGAGCTCTTGCCTAAAGGCATTTGAAGAAAAAGAGAAAGAAGGGAGGAGGGAAGGGAGAAGAGAGAGAGAACACATTGGCTAAACAGAACACTTGTGTAGAACAAATCACCTAGGGATCAGTGGTCTGCCAGCCTGCAAACGATGGCACCTTACACGGCAGTCCTCTGGCAGAACATCTGGATGACTCTGCAAGTCAACAGTAATCTCCTTGAGGACCGATCTGTACTTCTCGGCAGCCTCTAAGGCTGGTACCCGAACGATCATTTTTTCGTCATTTATCACTGTACTGAACTACTTCAAAACGAACACACAAAGAATGGTTTCAGCTCGGAGAGGTTACAGTGTTTACCACGAAGGCCTTGGTCCTGTGATTTGCAAATCAAAAGGGGTGGATTAGAGCAGGTTTTCTCCACCTTGGGACTATGGACATTGTGGGTCCGGTAGCTCTTTGTTGTGGGGACATTGTCTTGCTTGCTGTAGGATGCCCAGCAGCACCCCTGCCCTCTACCCACTGCTGCTAACAGAGCCCCACAGAGGTTGGCCAGCTCAAAGGGGAGCTTCAGGGTGCAGACCAGCCCAGTAGAGGAGCCGTACCTTGTTGGCAGACTGAAGTTGCTAACAAAATCCATCCTCGTAGGGAAGAGAGTGAGGGCTCCCCGAACTGAGGCAGAATGAGCAGGGGATCCACCCCAGGCTAGGAGTCCTAGCCTTGAATGAAGATGCCCACTCTACCTCTATGATTTTCCATCATTCTCATAGGAGAAACTCCTTGA
The DNA here is from genome assembly GCA_963574575.1 of Galagoides demidoff. Classification (NCBI taxonomy): domain Eukaryota; kingdom Metazoa; phylum Chordata; class Mammalia; order Primates; family Galagidae; genus Galagoides; species Galagoides demidoff. Next base: position 19,018 of record CAUYQV010118262.1, read on the forward strand.
TAATAATGGGGTAAAAGATGTTTACGAGTAACATCTTTGAAAATCCCCCTTCGTCCAAGTCCTTGATAAATGTTCTCTGTCTGGGAGGGCCTCCAGGGTCTCCGTACAGCTTCTATTCTGAATACTGCTCTAGGGGCAGAGAATTCCAAACACTGTCCCCTTTTATGTACGTAACAGATTATAGTTACAAACTGATGCCAAGCGGCGTGAGCTGCAGCTGGCTCAGGCCATTCACACGCACCTATTCTATTATTTTCTCAAACATAGGCGCTCGGTTGGGCGCCCATAGCTCAGTGAGTAGGGTGCTGGCCACATACACCGAGGTTGGTGGGTTCAAGCCCAGCCCGGGACTGCTAAACAACAATGACAACTACAACCAAAAAAAATAGCCGGGTGTTGTAGCTGGACACCTGTAGTCCCAGCTACTTGGGAGGCTGAGGCGAGAGAATCGCTTAAGGCCAAGAGTTGAAGGTTGCTGTGAGCTGTGATGCCACAGCACTCTACTGAGGGTGGCATAGTGAGACTCTGTCTCAAGAAATAAAATAAAATAAAAAGTAAAAATAAAAATGGGAGCTCTCAGATACATGCCACAGAAGGAGAGAGGAGGTTTACAGTCTGAATACCTGCGAGAAACCATCACTTTATGGAGGCCTAGGCAGCAGCTGCTGGTGGGTTTTTAAAGAAGCATCAACGTCCAAGGAGGGAGAGGAAGAGGGAAAACCTCCCGCTTTGCAAAGAAAGTGAGTGAAGAACTGAGGGAGACAGGTGTGGAAGAGACAGGGAGGATGGAAGCAGAGATACGGCTTTTTACCTAGGTGAGTTCTGGGGCAGGTGGAATGGTCAGCCCTTTCTCAGGCCCAGAGCTCCACCTGAGCTTGGTACTCTGGTGAGGAGAACTTTGGGGGTCACTTTGTAATTTAGACCTCAGTTTCCTTATCTGAGACATGGGGCCAAAATTCCTTCCCCGGCCGCTTCACACAGGACTGGCTAGGATGGAGCCACCAAGCCGCTGATGGACTCAGCCAGGGAAGTTTGAGAAACTTCCAGAGCTGAGTGTTGGGCTCTCCCAGACCAGGCCAGAATGCGCAGGGGCCCGTGTGAATGCTTTGACTCAAGATCCTACTGCTCGTAAGAAAGGAAATTACACAAAAAGTCCCCACGTTTCTCGGAGACTTTGATTTTCCTCCCGTTTTCCTTCTTGTTGACTGAAGAATTTATTTAGAAGCATCTCTCCGGAGCCAGAGAATCGGAGCATTTTGAAGCAACATCAGAATCGGTGATTCCCCCCTAGTAATCTTCCCATCTGAACCTCGGTCACACCAGCGTTTATTCCTGCGACTGAAGCTTAAAGGATTTTGACTTTCAAAAGGAAGATGAAGAAGATGGATTTTAAGGTGTTAAGCGCAGTGAGTCTGGGTTTTGTTCTGGTTTGGCTTCAAGGAATAACGTGATCACTGAGAGTTGTATAGAATGGTATCCAATCTGAAAATGAAATCTCTTTCCGTTCATTCCCCCCACCCCCCGCCTTTTTTTTGTCTTTTTGCGAACTCATCTACATATAACAGGGAAAGCAGGACACAGCCAGCAGTTATCCGGGTCAATGTAAGGACACCGTGGTTTGAAGATTTCCACCGGGAATCCTCTCCTGCGGGAGGCATCTCCGTTCCCACTGGAATAACCCCTCCCAATTTCTCTGTTTGTTCCCGAATAATTACAACTGAAGAGAAATCTGCGGGGGGTTAAAGTCAGATGTTTGGTTCAGATAAAAACATAGGCAGCCTGACTGGAACAACACAATTCATTCTGTGTCCTGTGCCCCTGGATTACTCCGTACCCTCAAATGCATAATCAGAGGAAGGTGGTTTAAGGGGCTAGGCCAATGCCTCTTGTTTTTGCCAAAGCAATAGTTTTTCTCAACTTCTGTGTGCTCAAGAAGTTGGGGGGCAAATGAATGCTTGCTGGCTGGGAACCAGACACATGTTCCCATTAAGGGGATTCAAACCCTTTGGACAGACAGGCCTTCGAGGGGGGCTGAAGACCGCGCACTCCACGGATGCCGGTGGATTCTGTCCCACGTCTACAGACTGCAGGGCTCGTTGGATGTCACTTCCCTCGTCTGTCCTGTGGGCATCACAGCTGGCAGATGTAGTCAATAACCACAGTGGGCTGAATAGTGTCACCCCAAAATTCACATCCACTTAGAATCGCAGAAGGTAAACTTTATTTGGAAAAAGAGTCCTTATAGGCCGGGTGCAGTGGCTCACGCCTGTAATCTCAGCCCTCTGGAAGGCTGAAGTGGGTGGATTGCCTGAGCTCAGGAGTTTGAGACCAGTGTGAGCAAGAACAAGACCTTGTCTCTATTGAAAACAGAAAACTAGGTGGGCCTCAGGGCAGGTGCCTATATTCCCAGCTACTCGGGATACTGTGGCAAGAGATTGCTTAAACCCATGAGTTTGAGGTTGCTGTGAGCTATGATGAGCACTGTACCCAGGGTGTCAGAATGAGAGAGACTCTGCTTCAAAAAAATAAAAAATAATAAAAAAAAGAAAGAAAGAAATCTGGCTTGGTGCCCCGTAGCTCAGTGGTTTGGGCACCGGCCACATGTAATGGGGCTGGTGGGTTTGAACCCAGCCTAGGCCTGCTAAACAGCAATGACAACAATAACAACAACAACAACAAAATAGCTGGGTGTTGTGGTGGGCGCCTGTATTCCCAGCTACTTGGGAGGCTGAGGCAAGAGAATCACTTAAGCCTAAGAGTTGGAGGTTGCTGTGAACTGTAATGCCACAGCACTCTACTGAGGGTTACATAGTGAGACTCTGTCTCAAAAAAAAAAAAAAGAAAAAGAAACAGAAAAAAGAAATCAGTTAAGTATCTGGAGATGAAAGCCAGTAGTCTTATAGGAAGAAGAGAGGACCCCAAGAGATACAGAAAAGCTCTCACCACCCCCTACACCCCAAGACAGAGGCGGAGACTGGAGCGATGCAGCCTCCAGCCAAGGAACTAACTCCTGGAGCCCCCAGAAGCCAGGAGAGTCCACAGATTCCTCCCAGAGCCTTCAGAAGGAGCATGTCCCTGCAGACACCTGGATTTTGTACTTCCAGCCTCCAGAACTGAGAGAGAATGAATTTCTCTAGTTTTAAGCTACTTGATCTGTGTTCCAGGAAACTAGTAGATAATATCTTAATCCTGTGCCACTCCCCACATTCTGAATCTCTAGGTTTATTTCTCTGCAAAGGTCTTTCTTCCTGTAGCCCCCAAATTCCCAAAGGAAAATGAAGCGTTAGGCTCTGAATGCTGGACTTTAGCCTTTGGAAGTGAGGAGGTCAACTTTCACCCGAACGAGGTGGCCGTGTGCTTTCACCAAACAACTCGGATAGGAAGAGGCATGAGGCTGTAGTGGAGACAGTGAGTGAGGACTCCGGGCTCGACAACGGGCTTCCTGCCATGCCTATCACCTCCGCTTCTCAAGTGAGAAAAAACAATGCACCACTAGGGTGAGTTCTGGCTTCCACCGCAGGCCTGGAGTCTGCCCGTAGAATCTGATTCCTCAGCCATGCCACCATCCTGCGTCCCCACCCCACCCCTAACAAGTACCTGGAGGTTGACCCTCATAATATTAGGCTTCTTGACAGCAAATATAAATGTATAGCCCTTAAATAATTTACTTTGGTGGGAAGCGAAACCATTGCATAACTTATTCATCAATCACTCTATCAGTGGAGTCGATAAATGTCATTCCTTTAATGCCAAGCTATTCTACAGGATGGAAAGGTTGCACAGCAAAGCAGTGATAACACATTTTCAATGCAATGGCACTAACGAGAAAAGGCAGCCACGGGACAGATTTAAAGATTGCTGGGAGAGGATTAAGAGGTCTGCTCAGCCTACACGGGTCTCCTCTTATTAATAGTTTGAATACTCTTTCGTTCATAGGGGCCAGCTGGACACCGGTGGCGTGACGCAGGACAGAGCTAGTCATGGATGCTGGTACGGTGTCTATGTGGATAGGGCCACTTTTGCCAGGGCAGGGGACAAAAGAGGGGCACAGGGGCAGCCCCCAATGCCTCACTAAAGACACAGAACCAGTCCTGTGCCTGGACAGAGGGGTTGTGTGTGTTGCTAGTTTTGCAACATTGGGCTGGTTGCATCAGAATCACAGGGCCACCTAATGAGATGAAATGATAGATTCCTGGGTCCCACTGCGAGTGGGAATCCAGAGTGTGGTCGACAATCTCATACTTGTCACAGTGACCAATATTTAACACGCTTACCAGAGGATTCTGGTGCCCCAACAGGGATCGGAATCATCGATTTTTTTCACCCGAGCAAAAGGCTGATTAAATTGATATCAAGACTGTTGTCCCTGGCAACCACCGTTCATTCTGCTTTCCGCCTCTATGAATTTGGCGACATTCAAATTTAATTCAAATTAAATGGAATCGTATCATATGTCTTTGTATGACACTTCTTTCACTTAGCATAATGTCCTTAAGGTTCTCCACGTTGAAGCAGGTATCAGAATTTTCTTCCTTTTAAGGCTGAATAATATTCTACTGTAAGGACAGATTGTGTTTTGTTTATCCATTCATCTATTCACTGTTGGACACCTGGGTTGCTTCTATCTTTTTAAAATTTTTTTGGCTTTTGAGAATAATGCTGGTCTGAACATCAGGGTACAAATATCTCTTCAAGAGCCCGCTTTCAATTTTGGAGGGCTACAGATGCCCGGAAGTGAAATTGTTGGAGCCTATGGTAATGTTATTTTTAATTTTTGGAGAAACAACCACACAGGGCACAAAGGTTCCAGTTATTTTCCAATTGTTTTGATAGTAGCTATTTCAGCGGGAATAGTGCATTTTCTTGTAACAAGAAGACATGAAGTGTGTTGGTATCCATTTAACTTCACAGGGAATATCAAACTGTATACAGAAATACATATTGGAGGTCAGGCGTGGTGGCTCATGTCTGGAATCCTAGCACTCTGAGAGCTGAGGTGGGTGGATTGCTTGAGCTCAGGAGTTTAAGAGCAGCCTGATCTGGACTGAGACTTCATCTCTAAAAATAGCCAGCATTGTGGTGGGTGCCTGTAGTCCCAGCTACTTGGGAGGCTGAGACAAGAAAATCACTTGAGCCCAAGAGTTTGAGGTTGCTGTGAGTTACGATGCCATGGCACTCTACCCAGGGTGACAAAGTAAAGACTCTGTGTCCAAAAAAAAAAAAAATACATATTGGAAAAACAGAAGATGGGCTAAAGGGGCAGGGAATAGGCTGGTGATCAAGAAAGAAAAAAGGACGTCTGTGCTAAGTCAGTCTGGGGTCTAGGCCTGATTCCCCCCTCTCTTGCCTGCCTTGCCTTGGCTAACCAAGTTGCCTTCCTCTCTGAGACTCAGTTTCATCATGTACAAGTAGAAGTAAGAATGTCTTGTAGGCAGTATTTGAAAAATACCTAAGTCTTATTTCAAATTGTATAGTAAACCAGCACACTAAGGGTACATGTGAATCTTTCTAAATGCAGATTATAAATGCCTTAACACAATAACTAAGAAAATGCCATGAAGGCTATGTTAACCAGTTTGGTGAAAATATTTCAAATTGTATATAAAACCAGCACAGTGTACCCCATGACTGCATTAATGTACACAGTTATGACTTAATAAAAAAAAAAGAAGAAAAATATCTAAGTCTTGACAGTCAGGGATGAAAAGCACCCAGCTCAGTACCTGGCACATAGTAGGTACTCAATAATAGCATAATTCTTAGGAAAATGAAGAGTTTAAGAGAGAAGTGTTTCTTGTGAATTACCTACCTCCCTTTTCAACATACACACACTTATACACATATGCACACATGTGCACACGTATACATGCATGTACACATGAACACACATAGGTACACATATATACACAAGCATGCATATACATACATAACACATGCTCACACATACACTTCCTAAGAGGTAGGTTTGATTATAGACCCACTTTATAGCTGGAAAAACTGAGGCTCATGGAGGTAAAGGAACATTCCTCAAAATCACACAGCTCAAAAAGCAGTGAAGTTGTGATATCAGCCCAGGCCTATCTGACTTCAATCTTAACCAGGATTGGCAAACCATGGTCCACCACCTGCTTTTGTAAATAAAGTTTTATTGAAATGTGGCCAAATCCATTTGTTTCCATATTGTCTACAGCTGCTTTCCTGTTACAAAGGCAGAGTTGAATAGTGCAACAGAGACCCTATGGCCAACCAAACCTAAAACACTATCTGGCCCATTACAGAAGAAGTTTGTCAACCTCTGCTTTTAACCAGAGCAATGTGCGACTGCTCAAAGGTGCACAGACCTCAGGAATGATCCCTGATGAAACAGAAGTGGCCGAACCAGGCAAGGAGGGTTAGAGCTGGTTCAGACAGAATCATCAGAGAACAGGCCTATCCTCATAGCCTTTAGTCGCTGCCTCTGTAGTTTCATCACTGGGTCAAGGATTGCTCAGCTTCTCAGCACCTCAGTTTCCCCGTCTGCAAATGGGGAAAACAGCATCACGTCCCTTGCAGAATCTTCACGACATTTAAATGTGATCTGTTCAATACAGAGCTGGGCACAGAGTCAGCACTCTCCTTCGCTCGGTCCTCTTAACCAATGACATTATTGTGAGACTTTGCATGTTTCTGGAAAAGTACAATTCTGTGTGGCCACCACTGGCCTGCTGGTCACCCAAGCCCATTAGGTAGACACAGGGAAAGGGCACTGCTTCCTGGATAAATAAAAAATCAAACGGCACCATGTAGCATAAACGAGGAGGATCCTATTGGCACGGCCACCGCCTGTTCCTCACTGGCCATCATTGAAGCTGATTCATGCTGCCTGGCTAGTGGGCTGCAGGTGGGAGTGGGAACTGAATGAGAGTTTTCCAGCCAGGTGTGGTGACTCACACTTGTCATCACAGCACTTTGAGAAGCCAAGGCAGGAAGATTGCTTGAGCCCAGCCTGGACAAGACTCACACTTGTCATCCCAGCACTTTGAGAAGCCAAGACAGGAAGCTTGCTTGAGCCCAGGAGTTCAAGACCAGCCTGGACAACACAGCAAGACCCCTTCTCTGCCAAAACTAAAATTAACCAGGCCTGGTTGCAGGTGCCTATAGTCCCAGCTACTCAGGAGGTTAAGACAGGAAGATCGCATGAGCCCAGAAGTCTGAGGTTGCAGTGAGTATATGATCATACCACTATACTCCAGGCTGGGTGACAGAATGAGACCCTGTCTCTAAAAAACATTCTCTGAAAATGTTTTCCAGCAGGTTTGGGTCTTCTTCATTTGAGTACCCAACCACCCAATGGCAGAGATGGAAGCAATGGAGAACATGCTGGGTTTGAATCCCAGTCAGCTGCCAATCAGCTGTGTGACTTGAGGGGCATTGCTGCACTCATCTGAAAATGGGTGTGTGTGTGTGTGTCTATAATAGGATGGCTTTGCAGGGTGGAAATGAGAAAAAACATGTGAATGTGTAGCACAGCACATAGGGAGTGGCCGATAAACAGTTATGCATCTTATCGTCTAAGGCCCCTAATATCTCCTGATAGCGGGGCTCATTGCCCAGTTACGGAGAGAAGAAGGCATCTGTGTTCAGAGACTAGCAGTCGGCGGCAGGGACTGAGCACACAGCCTTCTCTCCCCTCCCAGCCTCATTCGAGCAGGGCCCTAATCGCATTATCAAGATTATCTCCCGGTAGTCACAGAGCGGCTGCCCTGGGACTTGGGTTTAATTCCGTTTTAATAACAGGTTCTTAAACACATTTGAAAACAAAATTATGATGCCCTTTCATCCCTTCAGTTGGGAGAGGGAAAAAAAAACAAACCCTTCCTAATGTACGGTAATGTATGGGGTTTTGAGTTGGCTATTGTTTTGTTGTCTGGATTTTTTCTTTTTTTAAAAAAGAGTGTATATTGTTTTGGAGACTGTTGGGGGCTGGTATTCGGGAGTTTTTTCATTTTGAAATGATTTCCCTGGCAACAATGGAAATGGCCAGTCTTCCCCAGATGCCAGGACCTGACTTATTTGAAAATTGCTTGTCGGAGGGCCAGTAGGGATCATGGTTTCTAAACGTAGCAAACCCACTTTAAAATGATATATCCAATTCAGGGACAGGCTTTGAATGTCGTCTTCACCTTATAGTTATGGAAAAAATAAAATTTTACTTTCCCAGGCAGAACCAAGGTGGTGGTGAACTTTCTAGAAGTATATGTGCCATTAGTTTCCTCTGATTATATAGGATATAACATCAAGTGCTACCTGTGGAGAGGGGAACAGAAAGGGAACCCAAGGGACTTAAAGGTGAGCAGAGAGAGAGGGAACTGATGGCTTTTATTCATTCATCTTCCCATTGCTTTCCCTCCATAAAAACCAAAATGACCTAGATTTTTCATCAAGGCCAAAAGGCCATCTCTTCTCTTTGAACTAGCTCTAATTCCACCATTAGTAATGCACTTCTTTGGCTAGATTCTGCCTTTTCCTGGCATCTTTTTTTACTATAGGACATTCTCAAATCTGACAAAGACCTGATAACTAGGATCTATAGAGAACTCAAATTAATAATAATACGAAAAAAGATACTATATAGCCTTAAAAAAAGATGGAAACTTTACTTCTTTTATGTTTACATGGAGGGACCTGGAACATACTCTCCTGAGTAAAGTATCTCAAGAATGGAGGAAAAAGTATCCAGTGTACTCAGTACTTCTATGAAACCTACTTATATTCACTCACACTTTGTTATGAAAGATAGAA
>CAUYQV010118268.1:0-10766 GCA_963574575.1 Galagoides demidoff
TCCATTTTCTTTTTTTTCTTTTTTCTTTTTTTATTTTTTTAGACAGAGCCTCAAGCTATTCCCTTGGGTAGAGTGCCATGGCATCACAGCTCACAGCAACCTCCAACTCCTGGGCTCAAGTGAGTCTCCTGCCTCTGCCTCCCAAGTAGCTGGGACCACAGGTGCCCACCACAATGCCTGGCTATTTTTTGGTTGCAGCCATCAATGTTGTTTGGTGGGCCTGGGCTGGATTTGAACCCGCCACCTTAGGTATATGTGGCTGGCGCCTTAGCCACTTGAGCCACAGGTGCCAAGCCTAGATCCATTTTCTAAGACCTGACCTGGTATTCTCAGTCTTGGAGTTGCCTTAGATTCATCTGTTTGGTTGGCTTCCATAGTCAAAAGTTTCTTGTGGCCTGGCCCTTCTCCTCAGATAGTGGCCCTCCACTGGCCTTCCTGTCTTTTTTTTTTTTTATTAAATCATAAACCCATAGATCATGTATACATTATGCATCTGTGGGGTATAATGTGCTGATAGGCCTTCCTGTCTTATTAAACTAATTTCCCCAGAGCTCTAGGGTTCCAGAAGGAGAGAGATGGTGCACTCCTGGGGCAATTGCAGAGTGTCATAAAGGCTCTACTCAGCTGCATGTGGTGGCTCATGCCTGTAATCCTAGCACTCTGGGTAGCCAAGATGGACAGATCCCTTGAGTTCAGGAGTTCGAGATCAGCCTGAATAAGAGTAAGACTCCATCTTCTAAAAATAGAAAAGAAAAAAAAATAGTTGGGCATCATGGCTGGCACCTGTAGTCCCAGCTACTCGGGAGGCTGAGCAGAGGATCACTTGAGCCCAGTGGTTTGAGCTTCTTATGAGCCAGGCTGATGCCACAGCACTTTAGCCTGAGCAACAGAATGAGACTCTCCCTCCAACAACAACAACAAAAAAAACAACAAAGAAAGAAAGAAGGAAAGGAGGAAAAGAAAGAGAAGGGTGCTATTCACAAAGCTTTAGAAGAGTTTAGGAAAAGCAGCACAGGATGGGGCAAATGTCTAAGGGCTATAACTGCGAGGAGTCACTGCTATCACTAGGCTGGCAGGGGCCAAAGGAAGGAAGAAATTGCTAGACCCCAGAAAGAGCTGTGTTGAGTTGGCCCCTGATAGGAGCTGTGGGGTTGTAATGGGGCATAGACAACTGAGGGCAATAGGGAAGGAGTTGGGGCAATAAATTCTGACTTCACTTTTCTCCATGCCTCCCTCCAGTGCCACTTGGGAGCTGGAGAGTGCAGTCCATATAGGGCAACCTCCCATGCACAGAGCAGAGTAGGGACAGTGGGGAATAGATCCGGAGGGGTAAAGGAGATATGAAGATATCAGTTTACATCACCTTTGCCTCATCATTGTCCAGATGAGAGATCCGCAGTGACTTCTTATGCTATGTTGGGCTAAACTTGGTTCAAGAAATTCTACAACAACCCACCTTAATTCAGCCTTCTCTCTTCCTATTTTATAGAGAACAGGCATTCCATTCACATAAGCTGGTATCCTAACACTTCATGGCTGTTTTGTATATATTGTGGTCTTCAACATACAGTATTTTAAACTCTTAGTCATATTTATGTTACTCAGAAATCCAAGTCCAAGGGGACTTTTATGCTTCTGTGGGTAAGCATCCTCCCAAGCCTCTCCAGGGCAATTGGCAGTCTGCCAGCTGGCAGCCTATGATGTGAGCCATGATAGCCTGGCTGGTGTTGTGACAGCAAATGGACCCTCTCACTGCTGAGGTCATAATCTAAGAAGGCTCTGCTATAGTGGCAAGAGCCCACTTGCTACTCTTGCCACTAAAGCAGAGCCCAAGCTCTGAATATAGAGACTAAGCTTAATGTCTGAGTGGGTTTTATCTCCAGTTGCTGACTAGACAAGTTGCTTCTGCCCCCTGCATCTGTCTTTCTTCATTTGTAAGACAGGGATCATTCAAACAGGATGTCATTGTGGTAAGGATTAAGTGAGATAATGAATGTAAAGACACTAGCACATCTCTGCAGGTACTCAACTGGGAAAAGGTCTGTGTTTTGGTCACCTTTAATCTCTGTACCTAGCACAGTTCCTGAAACATAGTAGGTGCTTGGTAATTGTTTCTTGGGCTGAACAGGGGGAGCTGGTGGTGTTAGCCAGTTCTAAGGGAGCTAACACTCTCTCTCTTCTGTCTTTGCCAGGCTTCTTTTGCTTACCACTGAAGGCTTCTGAGGGTGACTGTGCGTCAGTAATCCACTCAACAACTACTTCCCCAGCACCCTCTTTGTATAAGGGTCTGTGATGCCTTAGCTTAAAGTCAACAGTAGAAAAATCTCATCTCATTTTATTTCCCATGTCTGTGTTTACACTGCCCTCTGGTGCATACTTACGGGACACACATTAAATGAGGGTTTGTGACCTTTTCTTGACATTGGGTAAGAGATGCTCCCTCTGTGTGGACTGTTTGCAATGCGGCTGGGGGAGGTGTGTTTAAAATGCATTTCCCCTCCCCCAATTTAGGTTACAGCACTTGAGGCTTACCAAACACAGAAATTTTGACCAATGTTTTTGACTCCTTAGCCATTAAATGCCATCCTTTTGGGCTCAAATTTCTCTCTACCACAGGCACTTTTATTCTGCCAAGACCCAAGAGGAATTGGGTACAGTTTATTTGATATCTTTCCCTCTGCTGTCTGGTTTCCTCTAATTCCTGGGGAATCTAATTCTTATGGCTATCTCAGCTGCTCTCAAGGGTCTGGGGTCACAGGCAGTGTGTAAGCCAAGGCAGAACCAGAACCACCCATATCTATCCAGGACCTGCAGCAGCCTGCCCCCCACTTCACTTTCTTCCCCCACTGCCTTGGCTGTCTGTCTTCCCTTCCTGGAGCCAAGATAGGTCACTGAAAGCAAAGTGGGATCCCATAGGGAGAAGGGATGAAGGGGGAGAGTAGGGGTTAAAGTTGAGTCCACCATCCTCTGACTTCACCATGAAATCTGCCAGAAATATCCACCTTTCATGATTAAGTTGAATTATATGAAATTGCTGATATGCCACATTGTCTGACCATCCTCCACCCTTCTCTCTGCTCTCAAACACTGACTTCAGGGGCCGTTGCGTGTGGGAAGGTTGTGGTCTCAGTGCTGGGCACCCATGGGCTGTGTGAGGAACCACATCTGGCAGAGGCAGCTCCGCAGCCCCAAGAACTCTTTATGTGCCCCACCAAACCTTGGGGAAAGCTACTGGAGCAGACCTGGAATAGCAAGCATCTAAAACTTGCTCAAGGGATGAGGGCAGAGTGGCCTGGGAGATACTGAGCAGCAGAGTAAGTCATAATTCATAGGACTCATTGGTGATGTAAAAGAGTTTCTCTTCTGAGAGTCACTCTTCTGCCTTGTGATCACTGGACTGACACACAGGTCTTGATATCTTGGAACCCGGTACAGGTTAGGGACCTGTTCTCCTTCTTCTCAGGAGGATGCAAACAAGAGAGGGAGGGGCTCAGCTCGTTTTAGTCATCCATCCATCTACTCATTTATTCTTTCATTAAACAAATGGTTATTGAGCATCTGTGTATATCAGGTACTGTGGTAAGTGCTTGGCATATAGCAGTGAACAAAACAGAAAAAAATCTCTGTATAGCCATTAATGACCACAGTCTGCTGTTGCCCAGCTAACATTTCTGTTACAAAGGTATTACCTCTTCTACCAAGGGATCAGTAAACATGAAGTGTTTTTTAACTTTATTAAGGGGAAATGCTCAGGATATAAAATCCTCCCCAGAGGATTGGTTGCAGGACCCCCTTCCCATACCAAAATCTACTCCTAACATAAAATGGCACAATATTTGTACCATTTTGTACCACTGCATATAACCTATGCAATCCTCTCATACAGTACTTTAAATCTCTAGATTTCTTATAATACCAGATGTAATGTAAATTCTATGTAAATTGTTATTATACTGTCTTTTTTGTATTATGTTTTATTATTGTATTTATGTATTTATTTATTTTGCCGTTTTTGGCTGGGGCCAGTGCCGTACTCCTTTTAGCCACAGGTGCTGCCATATATATATATATATATATATTTTTTTTTTTTTTACATATTTACATATGTGTGTATTTTGAATATTTTCGATCTATGTTGGTCAAATCTGTGGATCCAGAACTCACAGATAGGAAGGACTGATTGTACTGTTAACTTTTAAGAAAGCTGATACAAAATTGTTTATACATGTAACATGATTCCAATTATTTTAACATACATGTGCACAAAAAAAGGGACAGAGAGGAAATAGCCCTAATTATTAGTAGGGTAAATTATATTTTCTCAGATTTTCATAATAAGGTCACCTATACCCTATGCTTTTCCTATAAGGTGACCTTGATCCTCCCATTGGGAGGTGGGGGTCTAAGTTTCCTCTCTATGAATTTGTGTGTCTGCCTAGTCCTCTTGGGACGTTGATATTCTGTAAGAAGGCACATGTAAACACCACACAGAGGTGAGCTGGCAAAAACCTCAGCTGAGGCCGTAACTGACAGCCAGTATCAGTCACCAGACGTATGAGTGAGGAAGCTCCAGCCACCTCTGACTGTGACTGTATGAGAGCCCCCAAGCATGAACAGCCTAGCTTAACTTAGGCAACCCCCAGAATCAGGAGATAATAATGACCACCTTTTAAAGCATCAGAATTTGGGGGTGATTTGTTATGCAGCAACAGATATCCAGAAAAAAATATTTAATGCAGGATTACGGGGATTAATAATACTTGCCCATATTTTTCCAATATTCCTATAATGATTGTTTATTTGTTTTATAATTAGTAAAAAGTTCATTAAAAATAGCAACATGATCTAATATTTTTTCACCAAGGGCACACTGAATTTAGAGTTTTAAACTATGTAGTAGACTTGGAGAAGAGCTTTCTATGCAAGATTTATTAGATATTGAAAAGGGTTAGGAGGATAAATTTAAACTGGTATGATGGTAAGAGTGGTGGATTTGGAATGAGGAAACTTGGAAATGAATCTCAGTTTTCTGGGTGACCTTGAGCAAGCCCTTGCTCAAATTCGGTTTTCTATTTTGAAAAATGCAGCTGGCTGCTTGAGGAAGATAACATCCACCAGGGCGCCTGGTCCAGAAAAGGCGCTGTAAGTGGTAGGTGGATGCTGTCTAATTAATGCCAGTTATAACCGGCAGCTCTGCAAGCTTTATGGAGGGCGTATCCTTCATTGCCACCAGAAGCTACAGTTCTAATAATGAAAACTGCCTGGAAAGAACTATTAACGCTTTAAAATAATAATAATGATAATGATAATGATAATAACCCCCACATGCCCCAAAGGCACTAAATGGCCTTTCCAACGGCCCTTGCCTACGACCCTCAGGCCAGGACTGGAACCGCTAGTTGTGCTGGTCTCTGGAGACCCGGATCCCATACTGACGGCCTGAGGGCCGGGGGATGAGGCGAGAGCGGGATCTGGAAGCCGGCCAGGCAGGAAGCTGCGCGGCCGCCCGAAGCTGCGGCGGGTGTCCAGGCAACCCCGGAAAGCACCTCCGCTGTAGCCGCAGGCGGCCGCGTCCCTCCTGTCCTTGGCTGTTGGTTCCTCACGTTCTGCAGCTCGGCAATTACGTTGCCAGTTGGTGCGTGGATCTCGGCCGCATACTCCACGGAGGGCCTCGGAGCGTAGACTCCGGACTCCCTTGGGGAAGGGGTTAGAAGGACCCAGAAGTGGAAAAGAAGGATCGAGGTCCCGGGAACCGGGGAAGGTGGGGGAGACAGCGAGCCCGGCTTGGGCTGGGAGCATCCAAATCAGCAAAGGTAGCGAGAAGAAGCCCCGATTTCCAGGCCAGAGACGCAGTGACTTCCAATGGCTTGCGAAGTTTGTTTTGACTGATGCCGTTCTTACAAGGGTCTTCTCTTCATCTCCAGGTTGCGTTTACTATTTAAAATTAGCACCTGCATAGAGCCCATGTACACTGCAAACCGCCTCCCCCCAATTGCAAGCGTGACCTGCGACAGGGAGCTGAAGAAGGTTCCAGGGAAAGGAGACACTGGTATGACCAACTAGGAGAGCAGATACAGTTGCGTTCTAAGAAATCTGGGTGGCTGGGTGTGGGTTTGGTTGCCATATCTGCTGCGGGCGGGGGGACACCAATTGAGGTTTAGAAGGAGGCTGGTTTGGGGGCATGTAGAAAGAACTGCTCATATCTGTACATGTGTTAACCCGCGGTCTGGATTAGGCAGACAGCACCAGCAAAGCAGAGATTCTCAAAAATTGCCTCACTGCGTCTCATAACAGTTCAACGAGTGTGCTACAAATGACTAAAGAGAGCCAGAGATTTGACCTGCCCAGTGCTTTGATTAATAAATGGTGACCTTGGCTCGGCGCCTGTGGCTCAAGTGGCTAAGGCACCAGCCATATACACCTAAGATGGCGGTTCGAATCCAGCCCCGGCGCCAAACAACAATGACAGCTGCAACCAAAAAATAGCCGGGCGTTGTGGCAGCCGCCTGTAGTCCCAGCTACTTGGGAGGCTGAGGCAGGAGACTCATTTGAGCCCAGGAGTTGGAGGTTGCTGTGAGCTGTGATGCCATAGCACTCTACCCAGGGGGAAAGCTTGAGGTTCTGTCTCAAAAAAATAAAAATAAAAATAAATAAATGGTGACCTTGGGATTTGACATGAGTCTGTTGGTCTTCCGAGTCTGCAACCTATCCTTTCTTCCTTTGCTTGGATATAAGTAGATCTGCAATACTGTTTATTGGATGGGACACTTCCGGTAGAAATTATGAACAGTATAAGGAAAGGTTTAAGTTAAATAATGGCTAGTAGTTAGTTATTTAATTATTTAATTAAATAATGGCTGGTAGTTAATAATTGCTTAAGGCTGAGAAGGATTTTCTTTCTTTCTTTTTTTTTTTTTGAGACAGAGTTTCACTATGTCACCCTTGGTAGAGTGCCATGGCATCACAGCTCACAGCAACCTCAAACTCTTGGGCTTAAGCGATTCTCTTGCCTTAGCCTCCCAAGTAGCTGGGACTACAGGTGCCTGCCACAAGCCCAGCTATTTTTTTTTTTTTACTGTAGTTGCCATTGTTGTTTAGCAGGCCCGGGCTGTATTCGAACATGCCTCGCTGTATGTGGCCTGTGCCCTAACAACTGAACTATGGGCACCAAGCCCGAGGAGGATGTTTGAGGGCACGTTTGCCTTTAGGAAACTGTCATGGAGCAGGACATCCCCAGTGTCCTAGAACATCTTGGAGTGTGTCTGTGCCAGGACCCTAGGTTGCCTGTCCTGGCCCATGAAACTGCCAGGACGCAGACCGCTGTACAAGCTTGCTCCAGGTATGGCTCCCCATAAGTTCCCGGGAGCCCGTTGTCTCAGTCAGATAAGGCTCCCATCAGAAGGAGCCAGTTGTCTCAGTCAGGTTAAGAGGTGCTGGAGCGTCTCAAAAGTGCAGCAGTCGGTCTTGGTAGGAGCCCCTACTAACTTCGTGGCTATTTATAGAAGTGATCCCATAGCTATTTATACCACAGATGTGGAGACTGCCAAACAATGATGTGTGTGCTCTCCTGCTTTTTAACAAGAGACTAATCCTTCCCCATTCCCTTATTACCAAGGTCTTTCTTTTCAGGTGTCTCCTACAGAAGTGAGTACCCACTGACATTGTAATTTACCTGTTACAGTTAAGTTACAGTTAAGTTACAGCAGTGCTGTAAACAGGGAGTTGTAGAATGTTCTGTATTTGTCCCATCAGATCTTAGCTTGGTCCCTGGTCTTTGATCTGCTCACTGTCCTTCATAGGGAGAAGAGAAGAGGGAGGTACAACTCACCCCACCCAGCTATTACACAGATAGGCTAGGACTAATAGAGGAGGGGAATAGGAGGTAGAAATACTAATTATCCAATGTGTCTGGAACAGCATGGACAAAAGGGCTCTGGGATTCTAACTTTAAGCCCTAGAACTTCATGTAGTTTCCAATTTGGCTTGGGGTAAAGGAGGAAGCTACTATTTTAAGGGTGTGTTAGGGATGCTCCACATTTCTGAGTTAGGGGTACCAGAAGGGCAGCAGGCCCTGGGATCACCAGACCACATTAACCAAAGAGCCGTGGCTCCCTTTCCTGCTCGGTAGGTAGGTGTGCCCATTCAGGAGACTACATCTGGGTTCAGCTTAACACTGAGACCATGAGTTTCAATGAGGAAGGGGCTCCACGAGCCAGTTGAAGATACATGTATGTGTGTGTGCGTGTGCATTTTTCCAGCAGAGAGGACCCATTGCTATTGTTATTTCTCATGGCAGAGGGGAGTATCATCCAAAAAAGGGTGAAAAACCACTGTCCTAGAGTCTTAGGCTGCTTGTTGAGCAGATTAGAAGGGGTGGGAAGCTGAAAGTTTGGATAAAAGGGTATCCATGTAAAATTAATATGGCGTGATATATTATTTTTGTCTGCCCAGACAGAGCTATTGTGAAAATCAGTTGAGATGACAAGTGCTATGGTTATGTAAGGTGTTATTCCTGCCTAAAGCAATGGAAATAATTATCCTGAATTCCACAGATGGCATCAAAGAAACAGACTTTTCTTCCAAACTCTCCTTTTCCTCCTGCATTCCTTTCTGGTCACCAGAACCTTCTGTAGGTCTTCTGGATTGCATCATCTTTTCTTATGTTTTTATGTTTTAGAGACTTACTAGAATTTCCTGGCTTATGGCTTACTTGACATTTATTTCATTTGAATAATAATTCTCACGATAAATGATGAACCTTTCAAGAAGGGTATACCTCCTCAGTGCGTTTGTTCCTCCCAAATGAGGGAAAGGGGCAGGCCTTGGAAGCTGGGTGTGGAGGGGTAATTTATAGGATAGTAAGAGGATGGTACTCTATGCAATGGAAGCTTTAGTCTCAGAACAGAAGGATTTGGACTTGTAGTTCCTGCACTCTTCTCTTACCTGGGGAAGAGCAGGGAGGCATTTTGAGGCCACATTTAAGTGTCTTCACCTCATGTTTGAAACTGAGTCACTTCTAGAAAGATCCTGTAGTCAGCTTGATCTGGAGAATGTGCTGTTGCCATCCCTGACAATAAGACAAGCTCCATTACAGTAGCCACAGGCCCCTTTCTAGAGTGTTGCCACCATAAAACTTACTCAGCAAGCAAGGAAATACGCCAGAATTTTGGTGTCATTTCACTGCTTGCTGCTCAGGTTCATGCAATACATTCTAATTTTGTTCCTGGAAAAAACAATAACAATAAATAAACAAAAAAACCTGTGAGGAGTCCCTTTCTAGTATCTATAGAGCCAACCAGTTCTTGCTTTGGTGAACTCTTAATTCTTGTAATGGCAAATATACAATTAACATGTTTATCTGCTATGCAAAGGCAGCCAGTGTTAAGACCAATGGGCAAAAATTATTGTAAATAAATGATATAATTAATACTTCAGAACTCTGCATGCAGGTATCAACTTAGAAGACATCTCTGGCCCTGCTTTCCTTTTGTCTTCACATCCTTGTACACACATTTCATACCTTTTTTATAGATACATTTCCAGAAGAAGTACCATTGGTCAAATGGTATGCACGTCTCATAGGGTTCAGAGGACACTTATGGCCAAAGTGCTTTTCAGTAAGATGGGGACATTTCCACCAGCAATGGACAGGAATGTTATTCCTCCAAGCTCTGCCAAACCTGGGTATTTGCATACCGATATGTTATTTTAAATTTAGCTCTTTAATTATTTGGACAGATGAACTTTTTCCCCAAATTGCCTGTTAGTGTGTGATCCATTGTTGTTGTTGAGTTACCTGATCATGCCTTTTGCCCATTGTTTCTCATCTTTGAGCATTTAGTTTCATGTTATAAACTTTTAAAATCTAATAATTTGTCATGAATACAACTCTTTTTTCTAACATATAAGTCACAAATTCTCCACTGGTTTGTAATTTGCTATGAAAGTTTTAAATGTATATATGTATATGTTCAAATTTATGCCTCTTTTCCTTATTTAGCCTGTATTTAATATCTTTCTTCACAATAACTTCTCAACTCTAAAATTACATAAACTTTCACTTATTTTTTCACTTTAATTTTTACGTTTATACCTGTAATTCATCTTGATTATTCCATTTGGGATAAGAGATTTTATTTTTATTCCAAATGGTTAATTACTTGTTTCAGTAATTTATTTTTAGGAATTCGTCTTTTCTTCACTGAGATAAAATGCCACTATTATCAAGTAATAGTTTATTCCATGTACATTTTTTTATTTTGTTCTATATTTAAAAATTATTATTATTATTTTAGAAATGATGTCTTGCTATGTTGTTCAGGCTGGTCTCAAAAACTCTTGTTCTCAAGCAATCCTCCTGAATAGCTGGGATTATAGGCAAGAGCCATTATGCCCTGCTATTTTGTTCTACTATTTATGTATTAGAGTTTGCGTGAGTATCATCTTGATTATTGTGATATTAGACTATATTTCATAAATTATGTCATAAATTATGACATTTCTAGGACTCAATTTTCTTATCTGTAAAGTTACTTTTATTTTATTTGTAATTATGGCCTCCTTTCTGTCTTTCTTTTTTTTTTTTTGAGACAGAGCCTCAAGCTATCCCCCTGGGTAGAGTGCCAATGGCATCACAGCTCATAGCAACCTCCAACTCCTAGGCTCAAGCGAGTCTCCTGCCTCCACCTCCCAAGTAGCTGGGACCACAGGCGCCCGCCACAACACCAGGCCATTGAAGACTGAGATGTCATCTTAACCATTTCTAA
>CAUYQV010118269.1:0-27880 GCA_963574575.1 Galagoides demidoff
CATATTAACAAGTTGAATTAAAAATTATTGTTCAAGTAATGTATTTTGATCAAAATTAAATCCAACTTAGGTGAGAATTAATCACTATTTTATTTTTTTTTCTTTTCCCTCACCCCCTCCCTCCCTCTCTGTCTGCTCTCCTCTTCCCCCATGCCCCACCATGTCATTAATTCTCATTAATTGTTCTCAGATCAAAGTTGAATACATAGGATTCATGCTTCTCCATTCCTGTGATGCTTCACTAAGAATAATGTGTTCCACCTCCCTCCAGGTTAATACAAATGCTGCAAAATCTCCAATTTTTTTAATGGCTGAATAGTATTCCATGGTATACATATATCACAGCTTGTCAATCCATTCCCAGGTTGAGGGGCACTTAGACTATTTCCACATTTTGGCGATTGTAAATTGAGCTGTGATAAACAGTGTAGTACAAACTAATTAACCCTTTTTGGAAGGAAGTATGGAGAAATCTCAAAGAATTCAACCTAGATCTCCCATTTGATCCTGCAATCCCATTACTGGGCATCTATCCAGAACAAAAAAAAAAAGAAAACTTTTATGATAAAGACACTTGTAAAAGTACAGATTTAAACCATAACCTAATAGTTTTACTGAGTAAATGATATGCTTTAAGTGGATAAAACTGAATTTGGAAAACAGTATTTCCTTAACATCTTAGTATAAAAATTACTGTGAATCTTGTTTTTATCACCATGACTCAAGATTAGATTTGCCATATTAGACAGGTAGGTACTTATAATGTTTCAATTTGCAAATGATCTATATCCAAACAACCAAAACTCTTTAAAAGAAGAAAACAAAATTCAAGACACCCAACAATGTATAGTCAAAGTTTCATGCATTCAACACAAAAGTTATTAAGCATATATGGACACAGAAAAATGTGACCCATAGCCATAGTATTTAATCAATAAAAACAGCTAGAACTAATAGGTGATGGAATTAGCCAAGGGGGATGTTAGAGTGTGTTTTAAATACGCTCAGTATGTTCAAAGATTAAAGGACATTGTTACTAAAGTGAAGATAGAAAGGAAACATGTGAAAAAAAGAATTGACAGGAGCTTCTATGGATGAAAAAAATACAAGATCTAAAATGGGGGTGGCACCTGTGGCTCAGTGAGTAGGACACCAGCTCCATGTACCGAGGGTAGCAGGTTCAAACCCAGCCCCAGCCGAATTGCAACCAAAAAACTAGCCAGGCGTTGTGGCGGGCACCTGTAGTCCTAGCTACTCGGGAGGCTGAGGCAAGAGAATCACTTAAGCTCAGGAGCTGGAGGTTGCTGTGAGCTGTGTGACGCCATGGAACTCTACCAAGGGCAGCAAAGTGAAACTCTGCCTCAAAAAAATAAATAAATAAATGAATAAATAAAAATGAAATGTAAAATTTATGAATTGGATTAAAAGTAGATTAGTCACTGGTAACAGTCTTATAAAAACTCTTCAAAATGTAGGCCTAAAATGGGTGCATTTTATAGTACATAAATTATATATTTAAAAAAACTGAATTTGAAAATAGCATTAAAAAAAGATTGGCAGATAGGATTTGGAATGGGAATAGGGAGAGCAATGAAGCAAATATTAGAAATGACATGTAAATTCAGATAATGAAGGGTCTGTAATTCTATTTAAATTCTATTTTTAAATTGTGGGGCTTTATTCTGCTTTTCAAGCTGTTGTAATGATAAATTCTGACATCTTAGTGCTTGACATGCTATTTTATGAATCATTTTGCTATCATATCATGTAACAAGACATATAAGAGATTTATTTAAAAATCCAGATAGGAACTAAAAAATTTCACAAAGATGGATACACTTTGTCTGAGAATTGATACTTTTTATTCAAGGCATTGGACCTTATATGAAAATCCATGCATGAAATTATTAGAGCGAACTTGGTGAGGATAGCATCAAATAAAATAGCTTCAGTGTTCTGAATGGGATATTTCTAGGATGAGGTGATAAATCCTTCTCTTCTCCATTTACAAATATTTTAATTACCATGCCCTTTACTTTAAATGACAATGAACCAGCAAAAGCTCTCCTCTTTTATGGGTCCATCGTGGTCATCCTCTTTATTAAACATGTTCAAAAGGTGACATCGCTTTACAGTTTGCAAAGCATCTTCATGTAAGAATGTATTTATTTTAATTATAGTAGTATGCAGTTATACTATCTTTGTTCATATTAGGTTTGTTACACCTTCTTCTTTTAGAGATAAGGAAACTAAGACTCCAAAGGGGTAAGGAGAGACGAGAAACACAACTGACCCTTACTGGACATGGATTATTTACCACCCACATGATACAGAACCTCTATATACTGTCCTAGTTAATCCATACAGCATCTTTGACAGATAAAAAAGTATATCTCTGTTAATATATGAATAAGCACAGTCTGAGCAACAAAACCCCAAGCTAGTAAAGAATTAGTAGGGAGGGGGCTGTGCCTGTGGCTCAGTGAGTAGGACACCAGCCCCATCTACTGAGGGTGACTGGTTAGAACCCAACCCAGCCAAACTGCAACAAAAAAAATAGCCAGGTGTTGTGATGGGCACCTGTAGTCCCAGCTACTCGGGAGGCTGAGGCAGGAGAATCACCCAAGCCCAAGGGTTGGAGGTTGCTGTGAGCTGTGATGCTATAGCACTCTACCTAGGGTGATAAAGTGAGACTCTGTCTCTAAATAATAATAATTGGTAAGGAGTAGAGGGCCAATGTTGAATCCAAATGTCAGGCTTCTAAAATCCATATACTTTACTACTCAAAATTGCTTGATGCAAGTTCTCAGAGAAAATGTAACTTGAACCCAGCACATTGCATTTCAAATTTAGTCTTCTTCACTATGTATCCACTGGCTACACTTGATGGTCCCCAATCTACTACTCATTTGGTAATCTAACAAACTTTGTTCATTATTAAACTTGCAGATTAATTTTCATCCATTTGTATATGACCTAAAGCAGCAAATGATCATGCAACTTTATCAAGAAGATGACTCAAACCAAACTTGAATATGGGTAATTTTTAAATGTTCAAGTTAACATTGAGCCTTTTCTAGAATCAGCACATTTTTAAAGAATGCATTCACAGAAACATTCGTGACACAATTATCTCATTAGTCTAAAGTGCTGTTCACCATGACATTGAAAGAGTCCTAATTTTTCAAAGAAATAGACTAATTAAGTAGTGCTTAGAAATGTAGTTGTCTGTGATTAGATTTGTTATGAGTTCAGTAACAGCTCACAGCACCTTGCTGTTATAATTAAGAGTAACAAAGTGCATTAATGTACATAGTTACCATTCAATAAAATTAAAAAAAAAAAAGAGTAACAAACAATGCTGAACTGTGGACTTACCTAATACTTATAAAATCATTCCTAATGAAGTGATGGATAGCATAAATCTAACATATTGTTTTCTTTTTCTTTGATTTTATAGTTTAGAGGATTGAAGAGAGTTTTTAAAAAATCATACATATGCAGCTTTTTAAATGCATGTTAGCATAAAAATTAGTGAATTTACCTAAAAGTGACCCACGTTTAGGCTACATGTGTATCGTTTCCTGGATTTTGTTTGTGTGTGCTTTACTGCACAAAGGTAGTGATCTTACAAATTAAATTCATGAAGATGGGAATGGACTCAAGCATGTTGGTCTCTTGTGAGTGGTGATACGTCAGACATTGCCTGAAGAGGGCGCTGCTTCACCAGCGCAAGGAATTTCCAAGGGTAAAATTATGGAGTCTGAATTGGAAACGGCCAGTTCTAATTGACTGCTTACTCAGCATGCCTGAGAGAGAGTCTTTTTGTTTGCTATCAATATTTGTGTTCACTAGAGTAGGATAATGTTAACAAGTCTTCTTAATCTACCTTTGCCCAATAAATAATTTCAGGAATCAGGGGCCTGCAAATTTAAAGATTTAAGAATACATCTGTACTACAACATGTTTCTGAAACGTAGTATTCTTGTAGAGCCATGATGAAACTCCTATTTTTGCTAGCTGAAGTCAGGCTTCTTTTTGGGGAAAGAATGATTTTTATTTAGGAGAATCCCTGATGAGTCACTTACAGGTCCACCGTGAGTTTTGAGCAGTGTGGGTTTGGAGGAGACAAGTGAAACATGGTCAAATTTTCTACATAAGAAAGAAAAATGAGCAAGAGTTGGACACAGTGGGTACCTGGAATCAGCAGAGTCTAGGGTCTTATTAGTTGAAATGATTGAAATTTTTCTAAGATCTCGTAAGTTGTCTCCCCGTCTATTATGAATTTCCATAGAAATCGATTATTCTAAATTGCCTTGTGTGCTTGTCAAATAGCGTGAGGAGATTCATCAGTAGGCAAATCTGTATCACATATTTCACCTGGCTAATAAGTGAACAAATTGATGAATTGATGATTATATTTGTACGCATTCTCTCTAACCACTGTTCATAATTATATGTTATGTTATGTTTCAATGTTGAAAGACCACTCGAGCCCTACCAACACCCCCCTACACCAGTTAAACACCTTCCGTCAGGGGACCCTGATTGTTAGGCTTCTGAGAGTTTTTAGATTTGCCTTAGCCATCTCCTACCTCTTTCTGCTGGCTGTCAGACACACCTACACCTCCAGCCATGATATCTGGCGGCTGTGTCCAGTTTTGCTGCTGTGAGTTAAGAAAATAGAAAGCTGTGGACATTGATTTTATATCCTGAGACATTACTGTATTTTTTGCTGACTTCCAGGAATCTTGTGGTTCTCTCAGTATAAGATCATATGGTCAGCAGAAAGGGAGATTTGACCTCCTCTGCTCCATTTGGATACCCTTTATTTACAATGGGGTAGGGGAAGGGGAGACCAGAGAGAGGAAGAAGGAGAGAGGAGTGGGGAAGGGAATAATAGAGAGAGGGAAGGAGAGAGGGAGGTGGGCAAAGGGGAGAATAAAGACAGAGAAGGAGGAAGGGGGTGGGGGAAGGGAAGGGCAGAGAGTGGGAAGAAAGGAAGGTGCTGGGTGTCAAGGTGTATGACACACCTTTTGGGGGTGGGACACAACTATAAGTAGGACTTTACCTAACAAGTGCAATCATTGAAACCTGGTTCTTTGTACTCTCAATGAATCTGCAACAAAAGAAAAAAGTAAATAAAAAGGTCAAACATGTTTCTCTGATACATATATTACTATTGCTGAGATTATAATTATTTCCATAGATCTTTCACAGTGTAATTGCCCACAGCTTGGTTCAGGTGATGTTCATGGTTAATCATTCTATCAGTTTGTGGAGGCTGTCATAGTAGGGCACCATGAGAGAGATGGCTCATGATCCCAAAGGCTAAGTCTGAAATCAAGCTGTCAGCAGGGACAGACTTGCTCTGGGGATTTCAGAAGAAAATGCTTTCTTGCCCCTCTCCAGCTCCCTGTGGTCTCTGGCAGTGCTGGTGCCCCTGGGCGTGGAGGTGAATCACCTCACTTCCGATGTTTTCTATGTGTCTGTCTTCACATCTGCACTCTTTGCGTGTCCCTTGGTCTGAATTTCCCTCTTTCTAAAAGGACAATCATTGTATCAAGGCCCACCGTAATCTAGTATAAACTTGTCTTAATGTGATTACATCTGCAAAATTTCTTTCTAAATAAGTTCACATTCTGAGGTTCTAGGTGAACAAGCACTTTTGAGGGACACTGCTTAACATTAAAATTATTTTGCCATTTCATAATTGAGTTTTATTCAAGAGGGATGGTTCTTAGATGGGCTTATGAGTAGTAGCCTAACAACTTTGTGAGAGTTGTTAATGCAAAAATTGTCCTCTGACATCAGTGCCCTTCCTCTCCCGCCTGTCCCCTTTATTCAACACATCTGCAGTATATTAGAAAGTCGAGATTGCCTTACATCTGACCCTAATCTGTCTTCTTTGTAGCTACTGATTCTTCTGTCATGATTCTCCAGCCACTCCTAATTCTGGCAGGGGCCATATCTTGTTATTTCCATCTGTACCTGGCCCTGGCCCCAAACAATCTGAGTAGTCTACCTTGGGAATGTTCTGTTTTCTGTGCATGAGGTCTGTGAAGGGATAAATGTGGGTCAGATCATACGTTTCTTCATTTTTAGAGTCTTGTGCTTGTCTGCAGTGTTCAGGTCCCTGGACAGTTGTTCCACTAGGAGATCCTGTACTCTCGTTTGAGAAGACTCAGTTCTTCTCACATGTGTTACTCTTGTCCATGACACCTGGGACCCAAAGCCTTTCCCTAGCAGTGTGCATGTCAAGCTGGGGCAGAACTCCCCCCTTGATCAGGAGTGGGAGTTAAGTTAGAGTTGTGCAGGTCAGTCCCAGGGGCGGGGTACCACGCCAGTCACTCTCTCGGGGCCCATGTGGACAATAGAGATTATTACTTCTTGTCTTCACACACAAACACACTCTCACATGTACCCCCTAAAGATTAAAAATAATTCTCAGAGACAATTTAGCCTAGAAGTTTATTTAGGGTAAAATTATTTTCTGAAGACAAAATGACCAATCCTGAGGTTGTTGTCTTTGTTTTTTCTTCCAGATTCCAGAATGTTCCTCTGGGGTGTTGAAGAAAGAAGTAGATCCCATCACTAAGCTCTGTTCACCCAATGACAGCAACAAACAGAACTCATAGAACCTGGAAGTTATGGCAGTCAGCTTTGTTTAGACTACATTCCTTGGAAGGTTGTTTTCACACATCTCTCTCTCTCTCTAAGAAGAGAAGCAACAAAAAGCGTCAAGCTACCAGGCAGTGTGAAAGATTTTGGGGTGGAGATAGCTGAGTTTTCTTCAAGTTACACAGCATTCACCTTGGACTGAGGTACCTGCTACCCAGCTGGGGCTGGCTGCCTTTCTAAGGTAAGAGTTCCATTTGCACTGTGCTAAAAGCTGCCTCTAGTGCCTGGCCAATTGATGGCAGGTCAGTGGCATTACTTTTATGAATGCAGCAATAATATAATTGGAGAACATCAAAACAAATGACCATCTACTGTGGGCTCCATTCACTGAACTCTGGAAATTAATGATGCCTTACTGCAGGAACATCGCATGAAGCTCTGTGGCATATGCCTGGGGTTGCTACATGATTTCATAGTCCACAAACCATAATGGTCCAATTTTCTCAGAGGTGCATTCATCTGCCTATGTCTAGTATTGATTCTTTTTTTACTGTGAACTAATTTGGGGGTTTATATCATTGTTTGCATAAACCAAAAATTGACCACCAGGTGAAAGATGATACAAAGTAAAGGATTCAGGTAATCTAAATAAACTTACAATGAAATTCACTCTTTGGAAATCTGGGTGCAGAATTGATTTTTACAGTAGAATTTATATCTGCACCTTTAATCAATTGATGTATTCATTCATAGACATATGGAAAATATTAGTGGGCATCCACGTTCACCAGGCACCGTGTTGCACACTGGGCTGGATGCAACGGTGACTTTAAAAATTTGCCATTGAGGACTTCTGGCCTAATTGAGCTGATGAGTCAGGCTAATTCCCATGTCCCATAGCTTATGCTAAGGGTCCATGTATAAACGTTGAAATTAAAGAAAACTATAATTTGGTCGAGTTTCCTAAGAATTGTAATAGGGAGAAAATGCTGTAGGTGCTCAAAGAACAAGGGAAATATGACTTTTAAAAGATGAGACCTCATGGAAAGCCCTACTATGTGTGTGTTCTTCTGCCCCAGAAGCACAGTGTGTCTCTGTGGATTCTCTCTCCCTCCTCTGTCCTCCCCTCCCTTTAGGACCCCTCTTCTCTTCTCTTTTCTCCACTTCTTCTTTTATTTCTCTCTCCCTTTTGTTTCCCCTCCCCCCTTCTCTCTCTTTAATCCCAATGCTCTTATGAACACTGTAACTCTCTCTCCATCTTTATCTGTCAAAGTCTCCATCTCTCCTGCTGTTTCTTCTGTTCTTCCTGGAAATTTCCCTCCCTTTATCTGAATGTCAGGCAGTCTTCCCATATACCATCTACCTCCCTGGCCGCTGCTTTTAGTCTCCTTTTTGGGGTTTCCTTTCTTTCACAATTGTAGCTTCCAAAGTTCTATTCAAGGCTCTTGCTGCTTCTGATACCACATGATCTTAAAAGGGTAAACACTGCATGATTTCATTTATGTGACATTGGGTAAGGCAAAACCATAGGCCTGGGAAATGGATCCGAGCCTACAATACCTGCTGCTGAAAGGGACCAGTTACAAAGCCATGAGAGAGATTTTCAGGGTGATCGGGTTGTTGTATATCTTAATTATTGTGATGGTTACACTACTGTGTATTTGTCAAAATTCTTAAAATGGCAAATCTAAAAAGGGGGAGTTTTGCTGTGTTTGTTTTGCCTTAATAAACCTCACATAAAAAAGGAAACTCACAGGAGTGAGGATGTTCACATCATCATTCCAAATTCTTGCTTTCTTTTGGGTGGGAAGACTTAGATCATTTTTCTCCTTTGTCCATTACCTTCCTTGATTTTTTATTTCAAAGCTTCTGTCTAAAATTAGAAAATTTTGAGATTATGAGCCAAAGAATTATAATGATCTAAGTGTCTTCCATGCATAGGGGTTCTTTTTAATAATATTGATTTATTGATTTAGAGACAGAGTCTCCCATGTCAACCTTGGTAGAGTACTGTGGCGTCACAGCTCATAGCAACCTCAAACTCTTGGGCTTAAGTGATTCTCTTGCCTCAGCCTCCCAAGTAGCTGGGATTACAGGTTCCTGCCACAATGCCTGTCTATTCTTTTGTTGAAGTTGTCATTGTTGTTTAGCAGACTGGGACAGGTTTGAACCCGCCAACCTCGGTGAATGTGGTTGATGCTGTAACAACTGTGCTACGGGCGCAGAGCCATGCATAGGGGTTCTAATTTGTGATTCCATAAGATGGTTGGAATGAGGAACCCCTCTCAAATATGTCTAACCTGGGTGTTTATGTAACAGGGAAGACAGTAGAATCTACGAAATTACATTTTGTGCTGTCTAGCATTTTAGAAGGATTATGGCAATAAAAATTCAGCTGGCTTTTTTCAACCATAAAAAATTAGTTGAATTTCCCTTGCCAGGTGAACTCATAGCTGAAGGGTTAGGACTATATTTTTTATGACTAGCAGTACGAGGGAGAGGGCTGTGGATTACAATGGGAATTCAGTGTTTTTAAATAAATCCCAGGGCTTTGATCCTTCTCAGGAAACCAGTAAACGGGAAAGACAGTGCTTTTCAGTTCTTTTGATGTGATCTGAGTGTATGCTTGGAGACTGGGATTTTCAAAATGAAAATATAAATGCTCACTTCCATGTTATACATCTTGTATTTTAAATGAGCCATGGAAATCTTTCTCTCCCTCCCTTGGAGACCCTTCTCACTTCTAAGAGGCAGCCCCGGAGCTGTTGAATGAGCTCTGGGTTAGGAATCTGAAGACGTCCTTGTGTTTCCATCTTGCTCTGCTGTGGGACTCACTGTGTGAGTCTGGGGAGGGGGCCTGAGGCCCTCCCTGCCTCTGTTTTTTCCTGTCTGCTCGTCTGTAAGTGAATAGGAAATTGGATGAAATGACCACTGAGGTCATCTCCTTACACCCAAATACATTTTTTTTTATATTATATTGTGAATTTTCATTATCACAGCCTCCTTTCTTAAATTTTCATACTTAGGATATTACCACTTTTCTACCAGGGGGTTCTATATTCATCCCCAGTGCCTTCCCAAGTGCTGACAGGTCCTTGACCTTCCCTGGATCTTGTAACTGAGGTAGCTGCCATTCCTCTCCATCAACAGCAGTGGGATACACTAGCTAGCACCGAGACCTTCCAAAGCTCATGCTCAGCCCTTCCCAAATGATGTTCTTCAGCATCTTCATCAGTGCCAGGCTGCCCTTCAGAATTAATCGGAATTCAGAATTTGAAACCCATAGTTTTAATGGGGGGAACACTTTCTAATTTAAAATCATTTACATTAAGTTGTATGTACATATTCTAAGTATTTTCTGAAACAGGGTGTCACTTGTTTGTGTAAGCTTTAGCTATCTTTAGCTATCCAGATGCATTTTAGGCTACAACAATTGGTTTATTGAGGAATCTGTGGTTAGACGCTAAATAACTGGTAAAGAAATAGCAAACTCCAATCCAATGCTCTGAAACTATTATTTCATAAATCACTTGTAATTGTGGAGACATCAAGTTTGAGAAAACATGAGTTTCCTAATCTCCCCTGAAGGCAGACTGGTATTTCAAATTCCCGAGTGGGTTGATCCAGGACTGCTGGTGAGTATGGTGAAGGTTGTCAAGTGTGGCTGTGCAGCGGGAGCGCCTCTCTGTATAGCTCTCCACTGGAAGGGAAAGAGGAGGGAGATGACCTCCCTAAGATTTTTGCCGCCTTACTGTGGTTCTCCTAGTTTATCTCACAAGTTTTACTTTCTTTTCCAACCACAAGGTCCTTAGTGAAGAAGATTTTACGCTCTTGCCAGTTGAAGAGCCAATTTCCATTTGTGAGAAAGTTTCCTGTAAATTGAATATTTGTGGCTGCTGTTCAGTCTGCTGCTTCTTGCTCAACCCTGAGTGGGAGTACAGAACCAGAGGGTAAGTGTGTGATTCTTTCAGGAGTAATCCCACACACAACACAGCATCTTGGGAAAAGGCAGACTTAGACAGCAACTTGGGAAGTTCCAGCTGAGAGGCAGACCAATTAAAAGAAAAATGAGGAAGTGGGGAAAATAGAAGATTTAGAATTAGCGACGGCATTATCATTTAACACTTTAGGAAAGGCAGCTCCTTGGAGGGGTCCATCTAAGGAGTGTGGGCGTAGAGTATGCACCTTACTAGGATGTAGGCAAGACACATGGAGGATATAAAATAGTGGGGATATGATAATTAGAGACAATCCGCTGGGTAGTAACTTGGGAGAAATACAGTGTCGGGAGGAAATAAAGAAAGTCAGAGGGCTATACATTCATGAAGCATAAATACAATACTCTGGTGGTCATGTCTTAAAAAGAAGCCATCCGTGTCAGTGAAGGGAAAGGCCAGGAGGTTGGCGGGAGCACTGCCCAGGAACCCGCTCAATGAAAGTCTTTCATGTCAAGTGTTACTACGTTTCTATCATCCTGAAGGAATTTGCATCTAACTGTGATGAATGTCAAATTCTCTTTCTAAAACCATAAAATGGAAACAACGCAGTGCAAAGGCTCTGGAGTACTTATTCTGTACATTATTAACTCACCCGTAATGAGAATCTCCCCCTTCCCATATCTCTCAAGCCAATTATGTCCTACACAGTAGGGGATGGCGAAAAAACAGTGGAAAACTTGGCAGCACTACAAGGGTTTTCTTATCTTTCCTTTTTACTATAGCCAAGTGTTCATTTGCAAGGTGAGTCTAGGTCCGTGGTGCCACCTTCTTGGGATAACTCATGTTAGATGAATAATCCTTCCCACATATTTCCTTTTATCCTTTCTTTCCCTTAATACATGTTTACATGATTCCTAATAGGTTTTAGGCTCCCCTCCAGCCAGCGACAAATCTTAAGTGCCTTTGTCTTTTATTTCCAGACTATCTTTCCTTTTAAATATTTACTTTTAAAGGCACAGTAGGAAGCATCTAGAATCTCTATGACATAAAATACGTTTATTTGTAGATTAATCCATGACTAATTCACTCATTTAGTAAATATTTATGGATTACCTCTTGGAAGCCAGGAACTGATCTTGGTGGTGGAAATGCAGCAAAGAGCAGAAAAGAGACATTTCCTGTCCTCGTGGTGGTTCTTATTCTTGGATATACGATTAAGGTTTTAACAAAAGGCAAGATGTGAGCGCCGACTTGATGTGTGTGTATGAATGAGAGAGAAAGAGGGAATGTAGTTAAGTGGTTGTGGTGGAGATTCTCTGGACTCAATAAGCTTCAGAAATTATTGACTCATCTCAATGAACCTCAGGAAACATTCACCAAACTCTGTGAAAGGGCTCAGGCTCTAGAAGGGCATATTTGTTTTAAACTACAGCAGATTGGGGTTTGCAGATAGATTGATGCTTCTCAGTCTCCTTATGGAAAGACGTTGTCATCCATAACTGCTGATGGTCCACTCTGCCACCTGTTACTGTCCTGCACCATTTAGATTTAATATTGGACATTTGCTACTGTAATAGCCATTAAGAACAATAACATTTGCTGTCTTCTAACTCAGAGCTGGGAGAATATTGTGGCTCTGAGTAGGAAATTGTCCTGAATATCATTCAAAATTTAAGTAAGCTCCATGTCATACTTTCTGTGACTTTGGTAATAAGATGTGTTTTCACTGTCCACATTGGCAAACGGGAATAATTGCATCCACTTGTTAAGGTTCTTGTAATAGACAGATGAGGATAACCACGTCAGGTAACCATTCTAGGCTGTTCACCTTTGATCAGGCAATGGTGAATTTGCAAACAAAATGTAACCAAAAAGCTATTTGCTTTCCTAAGGGGCAGAATGCTTACCTTCACAGGAGATCTGGGATGAACCCAAACTGTCCTGTTTGGTGGTTTTGTTTGCAAGCGTAAGGTTAAATGTCTGCTTGTCTATGTAAGCTAGAGTGAAGCCCGTTTGTTAGAATGGAGGCTGCTGTTTTCTGACTCTCCCGAGCAAACAGCACAGCGCTGTGCAACTCCAAGGCTTACTATGGACAAAGTTACTGATTTTGTGACAGCCTCATAACAAGGAATATTGTCCCTATTGTATTTTTGAGCATGTAAGATTAACTTCCAACCTGGGAGAGTTTGTCCAAGTAAACTGATTCAGAGCATGTACCTGTATTTGATACGCAGCATAAAGGTACATAAATCACTTTCATTTTGTCTTAAGGCAGGATGAAAAGGGCCACACAGAGGGGATTAAGATGAAGGATGAAAACAAAAATCCTTCAACATCTTGCCTGCTACTTCTCTCGCCAGTTAGATCCATTCCTCTTTAAACATTCGGAAGAGGATAGAAGTTGTCATCGCCCCTCTATTGTTGAGAAGTAGCCTCGCATTAACATCCAGGTGGGTTTTTTTGAAAACAAAGAGGTCTTCCTTCAGAAAAGAACCCAGAATTTTGGTGCAGCCTCAGACTACACAGCCCCTTTAAAGCTAAATTTGCAAAATGAACACTTTTGGGGACCAGAAATGACAATGTCCACTCTATTTCTCAGTAAGCACATTCAGCCTCTAATTCTCAGCTGACCACCTAATAAATCAGACAGAAGAGGCAGCCACTGAAGAACCTAGTAAAAGAGGGTTTGAGTGTGCACGACTCTGTGTGTGCGTGTGCGTGCACATGCCTCTGTGTGTGTGTATTCCTGTGTGTGCATGCCTGTGTGAGTGTACATGCCTGTGTGTGTACATTCCTGTGTGAGTGCATGTGCCTGTGTGAGTGTGCGTGCCTGTGTGAGTGCGTATGCCTGTGTGTGTGTGCATGCCTGTGTGTGTGTGCGTGCCTGTGTGAGTGTGCATGCCTGTGTGTATGTGCATGCCTGTGTGCGTGTGCATGCCTGTGTGTGTGCATGCATGTGTGTGTGTGCGTGCCTGTGTGCGTGTGCATGCTTGTGTGTACACGTGCCTGTGTGAGTGTGTGCGCATGTGTGCCTGTGTATGTGTATACACGCCTTTGTGTGTGTATGCACTTTTAAAGGGCAAAGGGGAATGTCAACAAGAAATTCCCATATCTTGCTATGATACTTAATGGCTCAAAATTCCAAATTAGATGTTTTTCCTTGCTTTGCTTAAAGTACTAAACAAGCAGGTACCTTTCAGCTACAAACAATGGTTTGTTAGTGTTTTGGAATCATTTTCCAATTTTGGCACCGGAATTTTGTAATGAACATAATATTAAAAGTCTCTGCTTTTTTCTTCCTTTTTTTCAAACGTATATGGACTGCTTATAAGATACTATACAGCTGTGCCTGACCAAGAAAATACCAGAACTACACAACCACAACAGGGAATTAACAATACAGAGATTACCATGCTGGTTACAGATAATGCATTCAGCGCTTTAAATAGCAGTTTGCTACATGTGTCACTTTACACCAGATGGTTGGAAGAGCACAGGACAGGCTTTTTTCTCTTTTTTTTTTTTTTTCATATTAGAAGGGTTCATATAAAACTCTGTTAATAGCAATATACTTCAGAAGAAAAGAAAAGATTTATAAACTGGGATAAGTGAATCTTTGTCAAAGTGCCTTCATCTATATCAAGCTCAAAGCTATTTTTACATATTTAGTAAGTAAAAATATTCTTTTCAATGAAATAAAATCATAATATTACGCCTTTCTGGAGTTTTTAGTAGAGTCTCTCTTGAGTACAGCTCCCAGCATGAGTGAGTTAGCTGAGGCTTCTGGGACAAATTTCACCTTCGGTTATATTATTATTTCATTTTTAACTCTGAGTCTCAGGAGAAAAGTCACTGTCACTCCAGCAGGAGAGCATACGATGGGACCGGGAGGGAAAGCTCTGTGTTTTCTGCTTATTATAAGACTGTTCTACACCAAAGGCTTAGCCATGTTGTCCACTGTAGACGTACAAGAATATTAATTCAGCTCCTTAACCTTCAAGGTGGTAAAATAGCACCCAGGTGAACAGATAAGAGTCTGAAACCACAAGCATCACTGTGTGGGTCCTCGCGGGGGAGCAGGGAAAAACCCAGAGCTGTTTGAGGGGTGACATGTAAAACCCAAGTGCTCGACCTCATGGCCCAGAAAGGTGGTTCTCAACTAGGGTAGCTTTGCCCTCCACCCCAGGGGGCTCTCAGCAACACCCAGAGACGTTTTCATTTCTCACGGCTGCGGGGGCTGCTGGTTGGCCGCTGTCAGGTGGAGATTAAGAATGCTGCTAAGCCTCCTACCGTGATATTGGAAAGCCTCTCTCCACAAAGGGTTGTCGAGTAGGTGCTTGTGATAATTACTTGTCTGAGTCAACTTGTCTAGGTTACAGAAGTCAGTTATAGTCAAACATGAGCTAGGTGTTATGAAGACATTTTGCAGGTGTGGTTACCATCTATCATCACTTGCCTTATGAGTGAAGCAGATGACCCTTCATAATGTAAGAGGACCTCATCTAATCAGCTGATGGCAAAAGAGGTCCCACAAGAGGAAATCAGCGTCCTTTCATAAATATATATGAAATTCTCTTACTCAAAAAGACTATATAGCCTGAACATTGCATGTTGAAGCCTACATCATTTTCATTGGGAAGGTCTTTGGAGATAGGGCCAGTGTGGGGAGGTGATTAGGTGATTCATGGAACGTTCATGAATGAAATTGTGCCCTGATAAGAGACGTAGGAGCTTGCATGTTCTCTCTCTCTCCGCCCTGTGCTCCCATCCTTCTCTCTCTGCCGTGTCATGAGACAATGAGGAGATAGCTGTCTGCAAACCAGGACGGAGGTCCTTACCAGACATCAAATCCACCAGCCCCTGATTTTGAACTTTGCAATTCCAGCATTGTGAAAAATAAGTAGTCTGTGGTCATTTGTTACAGGAGTATCTGTGAACTGAGAAAGACCCTAAGAGATACAGTCCCACATGTTAACAGAGCCAAAGCTCAGAAACCCTGGCCAGGGGCAAAAACAACCTTTGGGCATCTGGGAAAGCACAGGGGCCTGTTGCCCCAGTGTAATCCCGCAGCCACTCACAGACCCTGGGGGGCTCCAGAGGGCTCCCCAAACCCCACAGGGCTGTCTTTGTGCTCCTTACCACCTCAGTTTGTGGTGCACTGCGGGAACCCCTGGCCCGGGAGGACTTGTCCTCTGTGGTCAGCACTGGTCACGCAGTGGCCGGGAGAGTGTGCAGTGCCTGCCCTCCCCTGCCTGCAGGGAGCACGCTCTGGCCTCTTCACACAGGGTCAGTCAGCCTGGAGCTCAGTCGCTCAGCAAACCGCCCTCTTTTCTTCTTCCTTTCATAGTACGATTCCCTTTGTCCAAGCCGTCTGGAACTCGTCTAAATTGCCCTCCATCATATATGAATGTTATTTCCAGATCTTGCCTCAAGTGTCCTTCCAGAATTAAGGTGACATTCATCGTTAAAGCCTGGCCTTTACCATCCTTCACAGATTTTTGTAAAGAATAATCTGCACTACACACACACACACACACACACACACACACACACACGGAGGAACATATGGAAATGTTATCTTGAAGTTGTGAACTTTAAACTGATGGTCTTGGATGCGACAACTACCAGAGGCTGATTTTTAAACCCTTGGGATTTTCCTTGAGAAGTAATTCAAAGGAGAAGGCTAGCCTGCTGAGATTGGTGTGAATCAACGCTCCTTTGTGCGCGGACTCCTCTCAGTCCCCCATTGTCTAGAGGAATCTGAGAGGGACAGGATGTGGAGAAGGGATCAAACATTCCCTGTGTTTCTTTCATGGCGTCTGTGTTCCCTCCGTCTTTCTGCCAGAGGCCCCGTCTTGACAGCTGCCTGTCGAGGTGCGTCCCAAACCCACAGTAAATCAAAGCACAGCTATCAAAGGGGCCTGCTTGTGGGGTTAAAGGCGATTGGCCTTTTCTAGCTTGGTGGCCCTCTTGGAAGCAGAACTGAAGTTCGCCTCAGGCTACCTCCAGCTGCCTGAGTGAGGGGAAAGCCCTGCCTGGCCAGTGGCGGCTGTGCCGTGGCCAGGAGACCCTGATGCAGCTGGAGCCCGCCCTTCCCTGGCACTGGAGGAGGCAAGAGGGTGACACAGCAGTGGGAACGGGGCGTGCAGCCGGTGTGGCCCTGGGCCAGCCAACATGTGGGTCTCAGTCCTCTGTGGGCCTTGCTTCCCCATGACACCACATTCTCCATGGAAAGCTTTCTTCATTTTCCCCTCTCCTTGGGTGTCTTCCAATTGTCACTCCCACACACTTCTTGCAGCTGCACTCTGTGGATGACAAACATTTCTGCTTTATTGTTCTCGGAGAGCCACACATGAAAACCAACCGATAATTTATCAAAAGTTTCAAATACGAAATATGCAGTAAGAACTCCGAGTGTCTTTGGAGGTGACAGGCAGTGGCATCAGGCCTGCCTTCTTTAAGTGTGAACTGCTCAAGTTCAGCCACAGCTGACTGGGGGACAGAGTGTTTTGCAAAGAGCTAAAATAAAATATTGAAGTTTTTTTTTTTTCCTAACACTTTTTCAAAAAGGCTTCATGCGAGTAGCAGATAGGTGAAAATTATTCACTGTGTTTGGAGCCCGTGAAAAATGCAGGGGCAAAGGGTTGGTGCAAATGCTCCACTTCTGGGGGTACAGCCGTCTGGTCTGCTCAGGACCCAGGGCCTCCTGGGATGAGAGCCTTTCTGAGCTAATGATGGCGCAGTTGGCTGCTCACCCTAGATGGCCTCCTCCCAACTGGCAGAAAGGAGGCTTCATCCTGGTTGGGATTAGGTCAAAGACAGCTTCCAAACAAAGTAGCTTCAGGGTAAACAGATTTTTCAGTGGACTGCACTGATACCCTGGGCACATCACTCATAATTTTCATAAAGCTCAACCACTCCATTGGTGTCTGCTGGCTCTTACATTCAGAATATCCACGTCCTGTAGCTGAATGTTTTCACAGGGCTTAGGAAATCTTAGAGAGGACAAAATCCATGCAGGAGATGTGAGCATGTGCTCACTGGTGGTGATGTCTGCATTTGTTAACCATTCTTGTGCACTGTAGGAAAAGACACACACACACACACACAGGGAAGCACAGAGCGGCCAGTGCAGTGGAGGGAGGGAGGTGGCCAGACACACGGCTTTGCTTGAAGAGACAAATCACAGCGCTCATGGGAGAGGAGCGTGGGGTCAGCGGGAGGGGGAGGGGTTAGAGGCGGATGGTAGCAGCTGCCTGCCCAGCCACTGCATCCACTCTGGCAAGAGAACATAACACAGCTGTCGCAGGACCCACGTGGGCGACCAATATGGCAGGAGTCACGACAGCACGTGTGGCTTCCTTTACAGGGTGTCGAGACACCTGATTTACCCTCGTTGGTCCTCAGCACTCAGCACTCAGTAGGCGGACGGAGGAGGCCACCTGGTTCCCAGCGCTGGGGAGCAGGCTGGGCAGGAAAGGGGCTTGTCGGAGATCACATAGCGAAGTCCAGAACTGAGCCTTGGACCTCTGGGCCTGACAGTACTGGGACCCTGTCTGGCTGTCGGAGAATGTTAGGGTGAATACAAAATCATGGAAAATCCACGCTTTTAGAACCTTCTCATTGTCTTCCCAAGTTAAGGTGTAAAAACAAAATGAGGAATGGCTCAATGCCCGTAGCACAGTGGTTACAGCGCCAGCCACATAAACTGAGGGTGGTGGGTTCCAACCTTGCCCAGGTCTCCTGCTAAACAACAGCAACAAAATAACCGGGTGTTGTAGCGGGTGCCTGTAGTCCCAGCTACTTGGGAGGCTGGAGCAAGAGAATTGCTTAAGCCGGAGAGTTGGAGGTTGCTGTGAGCAGTGACACCACAGCACTCTACTGAGGGTGACATAGTGAGGCTCTGTCTCAAAAAAAAAAAAAAAAAAGAAAGAAAGAAAGAAATGAGGCAGTTTCATGTAGAAGGAAGAGCCGTAACTTAAAATGGAAGGCAGGCTCTGCGGTCGTTGGCAGGTGACTTTGAACAGTTATTAAATCTCTTTAACGTGCACTTTCCTTGCTAAAAAAATATGCAAACTGATGGCTTCCTGAAAGGTTGTTGTGAGGATTTAATAAGGTAATGTAAGTAAAACGTCAAATTCAGCTCTCAAAAAATGGCTCTTACGCTTACTATTCTGATTACCAGTGCAATCAGGTCGCGCGGCAAGGAGTGTGGACGAGTTAGTGGAGAACATTTGCCACAGCAGTGAGCGGAGACCCAAAGCTCCCTTGGCAAGCTGCGCATTCTCAAACACCCGTCCTAGTACCAGGCGTCCTTCCAGTCCTGCCTGACCAATCACTTCTAGGAAGGAAGAATCCAGATTCCCTGGATTTAATCTGTGCAGTAAAGGAGCACCAGAGACTTGGAGAGAAAAATCAGAACTGCAGACCAACCTGAAAATGGACAAGGGACAATGACCAGCTCTCCCAGAATGTCGCTGTGACATTCAGATTAGCCTGTGATGAAACTACACTGTCCCATGAGACCTCATGTTAGGAGTTAGCCAGAGGATACCATTAAATTGAGTCACTCATCAGCTATGAAAATGTTATCTGTGTTGAAGCTGAGTGTGGGCCTCATAACCCCAGTCGGTTCCCTTATAAAGAATCTACCTTAAAGGAATTAGCACTAATGACCTCTTTCTTTGCTTCAATTTTTTCAACCCTGAAACCACTCCAGCAGACAATTAGGATTACTTTTCAGAGAGTAGCCATTGAATGTATTTATTAAATGTAGCTATCCTGTGTCCTTCAAAGGCATGTGAGACCCTAGAAACAAGGCCGCTCAGGGCAGCATCAACTGGACAGCATAGTGCATTCACAAAAGGAGTTTGGGTCTGCTTTGATAAACGGTTCTCTGAATTTCTGAAGAGCTTTATAATTTGCAAAGCGCATGTTTGTTAGTGAAGCTCACCAGTGTGGCATGTTGTACTGTAAAATCTATTTACATGATACACATTTCCAAGACTTCTTCTCCTACCCAATAAAAAACAAAATCCAGACACAGCAAGTGAGTAACATTTGAAATATAAACACGGTAAACTCACATTTTTGTCCTTATCTCATTCCTCCTTTTATTTCTTTCATCAAATGCTTTGCTCTCCTGGCCAGATCGCCTTCATTCTGTTGGCAAAGGTGGCCCGTGCTCCTGAGGGTCTGCCATTACGGCAGCTTTGTCTCTGCGTTTGGTTCTAATTTCTTATACTTTTATTTCTGAATCCAACTGTCTTCTCCACCTCTTAAAAACCACACTGTTCCCATTCTTTCCTTGACATGCTGTCTGCCAACTGACTTTCAGCCTCCCTCAGTCTGACATACAAGGACTCTGCTATCCACAGTGCCCCTCCTGGGTCCTTAGCCGTGGATAGGGAAGAGCTGAGGTCAGATGGCTCAAGTTTGAATCCAGGCTCTGCTTCCCAGCGGTTGGAGGCCTTTTGCACATGGTCCGTTGATCTCATCTGCAGCACAGCAGATCGACTACATCACTTGACTGGCCAATTCTTCATCCTCTCTCCATGCTCTCAGGAAGGTGACCTTGTCATACCCATACACTCTGACTCGGGGCCTGGCCCTATGACTTGCTATTAATAAGAGGACGCTAGTGGAGGCTTGAAAGAGCACTGCACATCCTTCCTTGCAATCTTTCTCGGTGCCATTGACACAAGAAAGACGTGTCTGACGCCAGGATGATTTGAAGGATGAGATGTATAAACCTGTTCTGAGTTGCTTCAGATGTAGCCGAGACCATTTTAGAACAGCTGTCACCTGGCCTTCCTCCCCCTACCCCAACCCAAAGGACTGCCTTACCTGTATTTGGTCACATATAGCTGAGCGGCCCTGGTGTGCAGGGGCTGAGCTAGAAGAGTTTCACCTTGCACCTCTGGAGCACAGAGTTACTGTTATCTGCCAATGAGATTTTGTGGCTATTTACATGCAAAATTCACATGCAACATTTTTGTAGCCAGAGATAACTGGCTCACTTTGCAAAGGTAAAACAGTCGTGAGCACTTCCAGAGTAGTGGCAGAGATGAAATGGTACAGAGCACGGGCAGCACTTGGCTGGACCTGGCACACGGTGCAGGCCTCGTACTCACCAGTTCCCACCTTGCAGAGACCGGGACCTGCCACGATTCCTGCCTTTCTCAATGAACTGCATTTTTTCCTTTGGATCTATCTCTTCTTCTGAAGTTACATTTATTTTCATTGGAAAACAAATTATTTTGTTAAGCACTGTCATATTTTAATCATGAATTACTGGTTTTCCTATTCTCTTACAGATGTCTATGTTCCCTTTT
The DNA here is from genome assembly GCA_963574575.1 of Galagoides demidoff. Lineage (NCBI taxonomy): Eukaryota > Metazoa > Chordata > Mammalia > Primates > Galagidae > Galagoides > Galagoides demidoff. Next base: position 20,894 of record CAUYQV010118269.1, read on the forward strand.
TATCTCAGCCTTGATTGTTAGACTAGGTAGAACTTGTATTTTCCACTGCATGTGACTCTGTGATGTTCCTTTATAGACTCTTGGGCCTCTTCAGCCTATTAGCTTTTCCTTACTATTTTGTTTTGCTCTTCACAACATGTTTGCTTTTAATTCAGTTCCAACTTCCTTTCAACTTGAACACATATAGACGTGAGGCTTGTGTTCTATTTTCCTGTTCTAACTCCTTAAGAATAAACCACAAGCTGTAAGTGTGAAACGATCCAGTGCTCACACCGAAACCCTTTCCTCCAGTGGCAGAGGACACTGTGGTGGTCAGGCTGTTGGCAACATTAAGAATCAGAACCGGAGTTCAAACAGTTTTTAGATCCATTGCAGCACAGAGGAATCAGTTCCTGTAAAGCTCAAGAATATGCTTCCAGGAGCTGGTGGTGGCTCATGCCTATAATCTTAACACTCTGGGAGGCCAAGGTGGTGAATTAATTGAACTTAGGAGTTCAAGGCCAGCCTGAGTAAGAGCAAGACCTCATCTCTAAAAATAGCCGAGCATTGTGGTAGGTGCCTGTAGTCTCATCTACTCGGGAGGCTGAGACAAGAGGACCACTTGAGCCAGGAGTCTAAGGATGCTATAAGCTATGATGCCACAGCACTCTACTGAGGGCAACGGAGTGATACTTTATTAAAAAAAAAAAAAAAAAAAAAAAGAAAAGAAAAGAAAAGAAAAAGAAAAGAAAATGTCTTCTCTCAGAAGACATAAAGTACTACTATTAGAACAATGTTTTTCGATGAAGAAAATGTCTGAATAGGTACGTGTTTTGTTCCCCTCACCTTCATATGTTGAAGTTTAATCCCCAACGTGATGATGTTGGGAAGTGTGTCCTTTAAAAGGTGATTGGGTGATAGTGCTGTCATCAGAGAGACCCCAGAGAGACCCCTCACTTCTTCCTCCAGGTGAGGATACAGTGAGAAGAAGGAAATTTATGAAATGGGAAAGGGGCTTTCCCCAGAAGCTAAAGCTGCAGGTGCCTTCGTCTTGACCACAGCCTCCTAACCGGGAGAACGAAATAAAGATTGGTGCTGATCAGCCACGTAGTTTGTAGTATTTTGTGACAGCAGCCAAATGGACCAAGAAGTCTGTGATTTAACACACTATATTGTCTGATTCGTCCTAACAACTTCCTTGGGTCATCAGAGGACAAAGGTGAAGGATCAAGAAGCAAGGCAAAGTGGAGAGAGGCCTTACGTAGCTGCCAGCGGTAGTGATGGGACGGAATGCCTGCTGGGCAGGTGGGAGAGGGAAAGACGGGATGTGGAGCTTCTCAGCACAGGTGATTCAGGTGATTCATGGTGCCGAGGGCACAAATTACAGAAAAGTCACATAGGAATATGTTTTCATGATGGTGACTCCAGTATAGAAGGAGAGTGGAATTATTTACTGAATTTCATGTTGACCAAGTCAGGGAAATATACAGGGTGTCTCAAAGATTGCCCATAAAGTCACCATACATAGGGGAAATGGGAATTGTAGCTCAATGTACCTTTATTTACAAAATATGCATGACAAAATTTTACAAAATATTCTCTATATGTTGTCCAACTCTCTACAAAATATTTACAATGTATTCTTTGTGTCAGCTACCTCTCTGCAAAACTCTGTAATGAATGTTTTATAAATAAAGGTGTATTTAGTTATGAGTTCCCATTTTCCCCTACATATGGTGACTTTATGGGTGATATTTGGGACACTCTGTATAATGCAGTTTAGAATTCTTTAAATATAAAAGCGAAAACAGCAGTAATTAGGGAAATTGATTCGTTTGGGTGATCTCCCAATGATATTGAATATTTAGGTATCACAAAATAAACAGATCTTCTTGGTGCTAATCTGAACATTGATTTGAATAATCTATAAAATAAACTTCTTACTGTCCTCTTCGGTGACAATATAGACTGGTTTTGTGGTCTGGGCTCAGCCATGCCTCCATTTATCCACCCTGTCAGTCAGTCAGCCAGACGGTTTTCATTATCTTCTTCCCTAGTCAGGCCTTCTTCCGGGCACCAGGTTGCAACGGGCCAAGAGACAGGCCATTTTCTCTGTGTGTTTGTCGTGTAGCAGGTGGATTCAGGCACATGACGAGTCAGCACAGCAAAATATTTCAGGAGCTATGAAGCAAGCGGGTAGACAGGACAGTGGGTGTCCAAAGAAGGGAGGCTCCCTGCAGAAGGGTAAGGCTTTCCTGGCCCAGTGATGACAAAGGAAAAGCTACTGCAGGTGCACATGGCTGGGCAGGGGCATTCCCGGCCCCGGAGCAGAGGTACAGAGGACACAGGGAAAGAAGCCTGAAACTCATCAGTGTGTTGCAAGACTGTGATCAGAGGTGAGACTGCCGAGACAGGCCGGGGCAGGCAGAACACACGGGGCTTTGTGTGCCACACAAAGGAGTTTGCACCTGTCCTGTGGGCCCAAGAGCCTTTCCAAGTTCTTGGTCACAATCAGCTTGATGAGATTTGTATTTGGAAAGTTACTTTTGTAGCAGGCAGAGAATGGGCGGGAGAGGTATGAGTCCAAGGCCAGTTGAGAAGCCAGTGATTTAGGAGAAGAACGGTGGTGAGGAACCGACCTAAGAAGGCGGCCAAGTAAGTTCACTTTTATTACTTTTTTGACAAAATAATTAAGAACATCTAAAATGCACATGGCCGTGCTAGATGCTGCAGAGGGCATGAAAGGATTATGGCCAAATATGTGCCTTCAATAAGGCCTCCATCCAGCAGGGAAGATGCTGTGAACACTCCATGCTATGCCAGGCGATGCTGTGCCCTGTGACCCTCCATCGGAGGCAGCTGCAGTGACCCAGAGGGAAGTAGGCACATCCTGTTGGGTCCATCAGAAAATGATTTGTGAATAGTGCAGGATATCCAGTTGGCCTTGAAAGAAGAGCAAGCTTTTTATAAGGGAAAATTGTGGAGGAGGACACACCAAGGGAGGTAACAGCATGAGTAAAAGGAGTCCGACCATCTGCATAGCCTGCTTTCCATGAGCAATGAGAGACCTTGTTGACACTTGTAGAGGAGATGTGTGAACTGAGGCTGGAAAGGGAGATGGTGCCATATGGTGGAGGCTCCGGGATGCGAGAGTGAGCAATTTATACTTCATCTGGTCTCCACAGGGAAGCACTCAAGGTTGTCAGGAAAGCAGGGACCTACTGCAAGCCAACTTTGAGAAGCCTTATCTGTTCCCATCTTCATCAGGCGGAGCAGGGGTTAAAGGCTGGAGTTCGTAAGGGGGTACCTGCAGGAGGAGATCAGGGAGGCTGGAGCCAGAGAGAGAACTTGGCAATGAAAGGAGGGATGGATGGGTGGGTGTGGAGGGCAGGGATGGGGCTGAATCAGACAGGCACAGGGGGATGGAGCTTGAATGACTGAGGAACAATCAGACCCCTAAAAAATTAGGAAGTCAGCAAAAGTAGATGGTTGGTGGAAGATCATGAATTTGATTTAGGTCAAATGGAGATTTGGGGACTGGCAGGACATCCAGTTAGACTTTAGCAGTTCTCCCCACCCCCACCCCACAGGGCACACTTAGGAATGTCTGGAAATAGTTTGGTTGTCCCACGTGGGGCCAAGTGGGTAAACATCCTGTGATGCAGAGGACACCTTCTCCCCCCACAACAAACAAACAAACAAAAACCCCACCAAAGTCTTATCTGGTCCAAATGTCCATAGTGGGAAAGTTGAAAAACCCTGCACCGGATGTTTCTACTAGAAAAATAGAAATGATACTTGAGAAAGTAGAGATTTTGGAAGTTAGCAATCCAAAACAATGTAACCTATGAATATGCTCTTCTGAATGGATTTATCTACGGGGTATCAGGTAGAAAATAAAGCCAGACAGATACATTTGACTTTAGGACACTGCCCTGGGAATCCACCACCTGACGCAGGAGACAGAACAGGATTCACAGAGTAGACAGAAGTGGATGCATAAGAGGAACCCAAGCCCTGGAGCTGAGGCTGTTCTCTGGGAGCTGGTGCAGAGAGTGTGTTGGGAAGGCACAGGATGGAGCAAGAGAAACACACACAGAACTCAGCCTGAGCTGCAGGGACCCCCGTGGCTGTCTGTTAGCTGCACCGTCTTGCACAAGGCACTGAGTCTGTGTTTCTACTGCCCCATCTGAAAACAGCAATGGCAGGATTCACCTTTAAGGGCTGTGAAAGTTCAAGTTCCTCTATGCAGTCATACACTGCACAACAAGAGTCAACAAGGGAACACATACTACGTAGTGGTCCCTCACGACTGCAATGGAGCTGAAAAGTTCCTACCCCTTAATGATGTCACAGCTGTGGTCAAGCTGTCGTGCAGCAGTGCCGCCTGTGCTGATGCTGGTGTTAGCGTTCCTACGGTGCTGCCGGGTGTATGAAAGGATGGCACGTCTAATGATGCACGGTGTAGTACTGGATAATAAACAACTGTGTTTCTGTTTATGGATTTACTCTACTTCTCACCATTCTCTTTGTGTGTGCCTCTTCTGCTTATTAGAAGGAGACAGCTTCAGGCAGGTGCTTCAGGAGGTATCTGGCAAAAGGCAATGTTACCACAGGATATGACGCTTCCTGGGCATTACTCCCCTGCAGACTCTGCAGTGAGACAAGGATGGAGGAGGAAGACAGTGATACCGATGGTCCTGACCCTGCGGAGGCCGAGCCCAGTGTGCCTGTGTCTTACCTTTTACAACAAAAAACTTTGAAAAGACAAAAAAGTAAAAGATGAAAAGAAAAACTTACAGAATAAGGTTAAAAAGTAAAAAAGTGTACAACTTTGCAATGTGTTTGGGTTTTAAGTGTTACTATAAAAAAGTAAAAAAATAATAATAAAGTCAGAGAGTTATGAAGTGAAAGTCACAGTAAGCAAAGGTTCATTTCTTACTGGAGAAAGAATTGTTTTTATTGATTTCCTATAGCCTGAGTGCACACCATATATGAAGACCGAGTCCTGTACAGGGATGTTCTGGGCTTGTTTTTGTGTTCACCACCCACTCTCTGGCTCAGCAGAGCAACCTGAGTGTCCTGGACGGGGATAACGTTTTCTGTCTTTCACGATGCATTTTTATTGTGTCTTTTTTGTTCAGATATGTTTAGACACACAAATATGTACCACTGAGCTACAATTGCCTACAGTGTGCTGGACAGGTTTGTGGCCTAGGAGCACAGGCTAGACGATACAGCCCAGGTGTGCAGTCAGCTCTGCCACCTAGGTTTGTGTAAGGATAGTCTGTGCTGTCCTCACAGTGACAAAATCACCTAGCAATGGGTTTCTCAAGAAATGTCCCACTCTTAAGTGACACATAACTCAGAAAGCAAGGGCTCTAGCACATCTCTTGCTTTGCCCCATACCTGGTAGCTTCAAACAGGAAAAAAGCAGAGGCAGGTGGCAGGTAGACAGCAGAAATGATGGAGATGGAGGTGATAGGATTAGCTCTGGGGTATTTAGAATATTCGCTGCAGAATCTCAAAGTTTAGGTACTAAGTAAACTAAGAGCCCTAAATCTGGAGAGACCCCATCAGCCCCCATGGCTATCTTTGGGAGTATAGACTTCAAGGCCATAGTGTCTCCAGAACGTTTCTTTTAGGTGTTTGCGCCTAGAATTCTGATGATCAACCTGAGGTTACTAAACCTTCTGCAAGATGCTGGAGCACCCAGGTCAAAGGTACGGCGTTATCTGTGGCTAAGCATTCCCTTTCCATCCTCAGGAATGCATATTAACCGGCGGAGGGTTACACAAAAAGCCAAAACTTCACTACTGTATTCATGTAACAAATCTGCACACATATTCCCTAAATCTATAGAAATAAAATGAAAATGAAGGGCAGCGCCAATGGCTCAAAGGAATGGGGCACCGGCCCCATATGCTGGAGGAGGTGGGTTCAAACCCAGCCCCAGCCAAAAACTGAAAAAAAAAAAGAAAATGAAAAAGATAAGATCCGTACCCTTGAGTGGCAAAATGAGAGACACAAATAGAAACAATCAATGAAAGTCTAAAGTGACCTTTGCTGGAAAATATCTAAGTGCCAAGGGCTAGAGAATCTGGGGAGAAAGCCTAACTTCGGGAAATCCACACAGCTGGGGAGGGAGGTTTTGACGGATGACTAAGAGTCCAGCAGTCAAGGGCACGATTCCCATGTATTTCTACATCGCTATAATCTTTTATGAGATTTACTGTTTCAACTAGTTATTGAAAAAAATAGCACAAATATGTGGTTAAAAAAGCAAAACATCACAAAAGGCAGATGGACTCTCCCGTTCTCACCGGCCCGTCTCACTTCGGGCCACTGTTAACAGCTTCATTACAGAAGATTCCCATGAATGCGCAGGCCTTTATCTTGACCTATTCATCTATGCGTCCTTCCCAACCTGTTTATCTAATTATGTATCTGTGATGGCTAATTTTAGGTATCAACTTGGCTATGCTATGCTACCCAGTGGATTGGCCAAATATCAGTCCAGATGTTTCTGTGAAGGTATTTTTTAATGTGACACCATTGAGATAAATAGGCTTTGAGTAAAGCACATTACCCTCCATGACGTGGATGGGCCTCAGCCAATCCGTGGAAGGCCTTGATTTAAAAAGATTAAGGCCTCTAACAAGGAAGGAATTCAACTTCCAGACTCCCTTTGGACTTCAGATTGCAACATCCACAACTTCCAGAATTTGTAGCCTTCTGACCTGACTTGCAGAGTCTGAACTGGCCAGTCTCCACAACTGTATGAGCCAATTCTTTAAAGTCATTCTTTTTTTTTTTTTTTAATTAAATGATAGCTGTATACATTAATGCAAACATGGGGTACAGTGTAGTGTTTTCATATACAATTTGAAATACTTTCATCAAGCTGGTTAACATAGACTTCATGTCATTTGCTTAGTCATTGTATCAAAACATTTATATTCTAGTTCTAGAAAAGTTCACTTGTACCCTTGTTAGACAGACCATATA